>QTSX02000062.1:213044-398462 GCA_014839935.2 Entomophthora muscae | reverse complement strand
ATCTTATACTGAACCTGCCACAGTGACACCCCCTGGTGAACTTGTGGCTCCCAATATAGTATGTAAGATTATGTTATTCTCCAATAAGCATTATCTTATTCCCTATTATTGTCCTTTTTGTTGAACTTTTATCTTCCCCAATCTAAATACTGAACTGAAATTGGTTCAGTTGCAACATCCACAACCCCTAAAGCATTACTTTTCTTGAAAGTGCAAGATGGGTAATATTCTCCAAATATTATCATATCAGTGGAGAAGAGGATCTGTACTGACATTGCTGCAGAAAGTTTTCAGAAGCTGGAATCCTAAAAAAAAATAATATAGACCCCACTATGAGATTGAAGTGATAGTAAGGGGGCAGAAAATTCTTGGGTGGTGAGTTAAAGGCAGCTGGCGTCCATGTCAACAGTGACCATGTTGACACTTTGTCAACATGGTGACTTTCAACTCAAGAATTGAAAACTACTACTGTGGATTCAGAACCTGTTGGGAAAAATGTGGGATTGTCAAATTCTTTTGTGTAAACTCACCAACTTACTGATATATTTTTCGTCCTCTTATATAAAAAGAAATTGTTCTGGGATGAAAATTATCCATTAAGTTAGTGAGTTCTTGAAAAAAATTTGACAATCCCACATTTTCCTAACAAACTCTGAATCTACAGTGTGTTTCTTGCTAGTTTCTCTAGCTTAATTCTCATTTTAAAGCGCTCAGGGTAAAAACCCAGATACCACAACAAAGTTTTGGTCATTTCAATGGAGTTTAACAATAGTCTTAATCAAAAACTCAATTTAACCTAATTTACCCTTTAAATTTACTAGTAAAAATTTATTTATTTGTTAATTTGTTTTCACAATGATAAAAGTGTCAATGTTGACACTTTTTAAACAACTTATTTTTAACACTAAAACTGAAACATCCATAATAAAAATAATTTTAGCGCACTTAAAAATGTTTTTTATTAAATTAATATATTGAAATAGGTATTGTGTATATGTTGATTGTTGAAGTGTTCATCTTATAAATTTATCTGTGGCACTTATTCTGTCTTTAGTATATTAAATGGATTGGTGGCTAACAGCAATCCCTAATTTAAGTGTGTGTTACTATGTAATTTACTATAGAATTTATTATTGATAATAATGTCAACAATCAGAAATGCTGTCTATTTGCTTGTGATTATCCACCAAGGTGGATTTAAGCAAATTAGAGTGGTGCAATTAAGACTAAATTACCATGCCATTTCCTATTGGGATGTTGTAAGTGGCAAAGTTGACACTTTACCTTTTCGTGTCTATCGTAACTTCTTTACAACTTCCATAAGAACTATGGTAAAATATCCTATTCTCACCTCTAAAATATTATTTTTAATAAAGAAATACTTAACTTTGACTTATTTTTATATGTTTTTTAAAATTTTATTATGTGAGCAAAATTGCAGAAAACAGGTAATATTTGCTGGTTTGCTTAAATTTAATTAAGCGTAATATGAAAAAACATAGTGAATTTTCAAGAAAATGTTAACAGTGCCAATGTTGTCTCTGAAAATGTCTACCTTTTTTCTAATTATCGGTGGGAATTCAGTTTCTTTTTACTAATTGTCATTTATAATGTCAAAACTTTTCACTTCTCATATATGAACTTTATGTTTTACATAATAAAAACATTTGAAATTTTAAAATGTTGTATTTTAAACCATTCTTTTTATATTATTCTATTTTTAAAATAAAATTTATATTTAAAGTCACTACTTGCATATTTCTTTTAACTTTTAACTTGTTATCTTAAAACTATAATAAATTAAAACTTTTACAAATATTTTTTTATATTTTAAATTTCACTGAAAACACTATATGTATAAAGTTTTGATATGATGATTCTTATAGTTATTTTGTTTTGTTTTTAATACAAAGCTTTATCTCAGAACTTGTTACTTATTATTTTAGGACAAGAATACTTCAAAGCAACAGAAGGTTACTAAGCGTCCCTCTAAGCCCACCAAAGCCACCAAGAAGAAGGCATCATCATCCAAAAAGGCTGCCTCAAGCCTTCTCCTAAGCCCTCCCCTGAGCAGAGCCCAGCTCACTCTACTGAGGGAGAAAAAATCTGATGATTTCCTTACAGAATCACAGTTTCTATAACTCAGCTTCAGATGAGGAGCCCACCAAGAAGCAGCACTAGGCCCAAAAGACCCCACCCAAGGATAAGTCTCCCACATATGAGGAGCACCACAACAAGCCCTCTTCTTCTCCCTAACCACCAATATCTCCTCATTCTAGCTCATCTGGGGATGAATCAAAGCCCCACCCTGATTACTTCCCTGGCTTCTGTCATTCTCCTGCTGGCCCCTGGGACCCTCTTGTGGCCCATAATATTTTCAATGTTGATGGCAGATTCAAGGTCCCTTCCTCTTTGCCCAAGTACTTCCCCATTATGAGGGTGAAGAGTGAGCCATCTAAGGTGGCTGTCAGGATTTCTGGATATTGACAGATTCAACAAAATAACGCAGGCCAGCAGTTAATTACTCTTAGAAATGCTTTCAACAAAAAAATGCAGGCCACAGGTTTGTGGAATTAATGATCAAATTATATCCTGGCATCAACAAATTCATGCATTGCAATTAATGAATGGAACATGCAATTACTGCTCATTAATTAGTCCACCTCAACAACCACCTCAAACATGCTTCTCATAATAATTACTATTCTAAACTTTAATTGCATCCTAAAACAAGGGCCATCATTTGAGCCATCATCTGAAACACTTCTAGAAGATTCCAAAATGGACTGGGCTGTCAAGAAAAACACTCTAAGATAAAAGGCTTTGAGCCTATTGTATTAGAGTAGCTCTGATTAAGTGAAATAGTCATCTCCATGAACTAGTAGCCAACCACTGGCTAGTTAGCCCTGGAAATGACCCAGGTAGACAGAAACAATACCAATCTGTGGAAGATGTCCAGCAAGCCTTCTGTTAAAACCACCCCAAAAAGGATGGGCCTTCTGCTGTGTTGAACTAATGATACTTCAGTCTCTTTTAGTGTTGCAAGCTAACTCGGATAAAACGCGGACAGGTGGGAAGCCTTAAAGCCAGTCCATTAGAATAAAAGACTGATGATTCCAGATTGACTTGATTATTGATTCAAGTCCTATTTCCTTAACGTGATACTCTCTTCAGATTTATTAGTAGATCAAAAGATGATACTGTTGTCATACAGTATTAATTCCTATATTAAAATAACGAGATAACAACTTATGAACCTATATCCAGAAGTAGGAAGAAACATCCCAAATCCTTTGGGCCTTGGGCCCTGTCAGACTTGCTACTTCTGATGACAACAAAATATTCTGGGCCAGAGGTTACGCCAAAGCCACAGGTTCTGTGTACTTTCCTAATGTTATAAGACTTAGGATATTATCTGGCAAATGATAAAATACCATGGTCCGCAATTTTCTGACAGTGGCCAATGGGTACATCTTTTCCTGCAACAATGCCAGCTGGGGCTTCAAGAGCTGGCATTACACCTGCAAGGACCGCTCTTGACCAGTGCAACTCAACACTGAGCACTGGGAAAAGGTCCAAAGCATCAAGGGCAAGTACACTTGTGTGATGCCCAATACTACTATCTCTTGCCTCCTGAAGTGATATCTGGTGCAGGTCATGCACACCTTGAAGGACCTTTCCTGTTATATTAGAAAACCAAATGGAAGAAATAGTGCGCCCTCATAAGACCAGAAACCAGCAAAGAACCACCACCAAACCCTTGAGAGAAATAGATAACTTAAATGCTGTCATTGACAAAAAAATGGGTCAAATCCAGGGTTGCTCAAGTAGCCCTGGAAAATCTAGACTTTCCCTATTTCTCCCCAAATAATTATGACAAGAAAATCATGTGTTATACACTATTTGGGAATGGCAGTGCTTGACCCACAGGTTGCCAGATTTTTTTTGAATTATGACGTCATCAAACCTAATTTCAATGCAGGCTCTCCAACTGCTGAAAATATTCTTGCCAACCAATCAGATGCCATGAAATCTCCTCCACCCCCATCTTGAATCACCTTAAGACTTTCCCCATCCCACTCTAGAAACTTGTTTCTAGATAGCTTATTTTCACTCAAATAAATAAAAAAATTTTCCTAAAAAATGTTGGCTCATCTGGGGCTGTTTGCCCCTGTCCTTGAGAGATTAGCTTCCATTATTTTCAAGGTTGCCATTGATTCCCTGGCCACACCCTGACCAGAAATCTACATGCTGATGCCTTTGGCTTTTTCTTCAAATTTTCTCTTGAAAATCATTTGCACATTGTCAATTTTCACCTCCATCTTCTGTTACACTGCCACCGGCTCCAAGATGTTGAAACTGTCCTCTTAATTTGGCCTCCTGATTTTCAAGAAACTCACAATTTTTTTACTATATCTTCATTGTATTTACTTGAATCATGCAACTTACCACTTTAATTTAACATTTCCCCTACCCAGCTGGCCATACTTGCCTGTAAGCACCTCTCCCCTCACCAATATGAAGAGGGTGCCAACCCATAATCAGTTGGTGAAGTTTGTTAGTGATAGGCGCCAAGCCCTCAACCCCCTGGCCAAGAGTGCCACCACAATTAAAGACCTGGTCCTCACTGATGCCCTCAAGAAAACTGAGGATGGTGAGATTTTCCTGCTCCATGACAATGGGCAGGAAGTGAAGGATAGGATCATAGCCTATGCCACAACTTAAAACCTGGAGTGGCTGAACACTGTTATCACCTGGCTGTGCAACAGCACTTTTGCAATCTGCCCCACCCTATTCAAGCAGCTTTGGGTCCTGCACAGTCAGTTTGATACCCAGGTTATCCCCCCTTGTTTTCTTTCTCTTTCCTGGTGCTAAGACAGAGGTCTACGCCAGAGACTTCAAAATTGTCTGGGATGCTTTGAGCTCCTTTCTGTTAACAAGCTTCCCCTCCCACCCACGCCACCAGAGCAACACCTCCTCCTCTGAGAAGGATGAGTCTGCCCTAGCCGCTGATCAGCTAGCTTATGCACGCTCACTTGGGCCAAAGATTATGATCATGGGCTTTGAGCTTGATCAGTTCAGAGCATTTAAGGCCACCTTCAATGGAGAAGTACAAGGCTGCTTCTTCCATTTTAGGAAGGCCCTCATCAAGCATCTTAAGAGCAAGAAGGGCCTCTTAGAGAAGTATCTCAACGGTGGTAAAGGGAAGTGCCGCTTTGCCTTAACTCAGTTTGCTGCCTTGGCTTCTGTATGGCTGAGTATACTGGGCTTGGCTTTGAGGCCCTCTTGGAGGATGCTTACGTGAAGAAGCGCTCCACCATTATCTGTCAGGATTATCCTGACATAAATTAACTAGCCAATAGAAATTGTGAAGTATCCAATATCTGGGCCAGGTAACAGTAAAATTGCAATTTACTCAAAGATGGGTATTCATGCATTTTGCATGAATAGGTTAATGCATGAATGTCCGCTTTCATTCATGCGTAACTCATCAAGTACGGAACGGAATTCAATGTTTAAACTTGCATTCGAAAGGTCTTGCCAAGCTTAACAACTTTTTCTAAGCAATATTGACTTGTCAAGAACCCCAATCACAAGCGAAATTGAGTTTAACCCGGTCTCCTGCAACAAATGAGCTAATATTATACATCATGCTTAAAAATTATGTCATCCATGATATAATGTTTTGCCTCTGTCTTCTTGAACTCTGAACACTATAAATAAAGCTACCTTTGTGCATGATAGTTTAAGCTATCATTGAAGTTCTATCTACAATACTATTTCTTTTACTTTGTTAAAGAGGTAGACCATCACAGGTTTTTATTGTGGGTCTTACATTATCAAGAGCTACCTTGATTACTTTGAGCGCCAATGGGTAGAAAAGAAAGTGACTGTCCGGAGAGGAAAGAGCAGGGCCACTGCCCCTTGGAACTGTCAGAGCGCCTGTATCAACGGAGAGATGAAGACAATATCTATCTTGGAGGTGTGGCACAAGCACCTGAAGACAAAGTTTAGAGCAAACCCCATGTTCAATAAGTTCTTCCAGAAGCTGCAAGAGGAGTAAGCAAGAACTGTCTTCAAGTTCTGGGACCTTGATAACCAGGTGGCCCCCAAAAAGAGGAAGTACAAGGAGCAGGACTATCAGGAGGACGTTCAAAAGGTGGTAAAGAAAAATACAAGGTGGCAGAGATCAAGAAGTACCTTGAAGATGTTACAACTGCCCTTGCTGGCAGCTTCAATTATCCCATTAAACTTTGCTTTGCTTAGCCTGGATCCTTTTTACTTTTGAATTCTTTAGTTTATTTATTTATTTTGGATTTTACTAATATTTTTAGGTATAAATGATAAGTTTCAGATATAGTTTCAATATGGTTCTTTAAGAAATATCCTATATTTTGTTAATTTATCTTTAAAGTATGAGATATTTTCAGTTGTGCTTATAAAAAGTATAATAAATTAAATATATAATTTTCTTATATTTTGAATAACTTAGATTATTGTGTTTATGTTTATTTTTGGTTCATTGGAATAAAAAATAATTTTATAGTGAAGAGTGTTTTTTATATAGTAAATTGAAAAATAATTGCTTATATCTCCTTATTCTTATTACTTATGACATTTTTTATTGAATTTTTGAACACTCTGTGGTTATTTTAGTATAATAATGTATTTAAAATATTTTTTGTATTAAAAATTTTCAGGGTAAAGTATGCTGTTATTTAAAAAAGTGTCAACATCCAGAGTACAACATTATTACAAACTGGGGTGTCACTTTACTATAGTTTCAACATAGCCACTGTTGACATGGGCACTGTTGCCAAGTTAAATCAACTCTTTTAAGAGCTGTATATTACCAAATAGGGAAGCACCCCAGCTGAGGTCATGATACATGGAAAAGACCCCATGATTACAATAGGAAAGGTCTTAGAAAAGTTTTTCATATTAAAGCCCCAAATATAACACTCTAGTCATGGAACATGATCACTTGATGAATGAAAGCCCATCCTAGTTGGCACCTGGCTTTAACCCAGGACATTTTTTGAATTCCTTAGAGAAAGAGCGCCACAATTAAATTTCCATTTTCCGCTCTAGATTGTGTATCTTAATTAGAATGACTGGTAACTTTATGATAGATTCATTGATTCTTTTTGATATTTGATATTTTTTCTGTTTTAGATGTTATGGGAGTTTATTGTTGATTTAAGTTTTTCAATTCAGTAACTGAGTTCATTCTGTTCTCAAAAGCCATAGTTAACATAGTAGCTTTTTTGTGACTAAAATCAATTTTTTTTAGTTATTGGGAAAGTTGTTATTAAATCATAATAAATTTGTTCTCAGTTTGTATAATTTTATGAATGCCTGGATATTTTTGCCAATTAGTACACATTTTCCATAGAATGAGCTCCTATTTTTATCAAAAAAGTTGAATTTGGTTTTTGACTAACCCAATTTTGTTCTGAGCCAAACCATTTTTTATCTCAACAGGTTGGAAAACTACTGTATCTTAACATTAACAATGATTTTTCAATTAAAGCTAAAAACAGGGTCCAAACTTTATGTTTTTGGCTTTTACATAGGAGTTTTTCTGTAAGATTGGTTTGATTAATTGCTATAAGCCCCAAAACCTTTAGTTGGTTACAGGTTTTTAGACTAATAATACATAAGATAATTTCTATCAAACAAAAATTTTGGCTAAGATATTAGGAATTAATATTTAAAATCAAATAAGCTTTATAAAACTTAACTATATAAAAACCAAAAAAAAACAGATATAAAACCCCAAGAATTATACCATAAAGGCCTTCCTAAACTCCCATCTGAAAGTTATCAAAAATGCTTACAATATTATCTTGAAATTATCAAGTGAAATCTTCTTCAAAACTCCAAATTTTGTTGCTAGCAAGGGACAATATAAATTTTACTATTAAAGCTGAGACATTTAAAGACAAGGAAAATAAAACAAATCAACAAAAAAGAAACAAATAAAAACAAAATACCCCTTTAAAAAATCCAAATTTTCAGGTTTCATATATTTACAAACAATAATTTTTATTCAGATATGCCCCACAAAAAGCAGTTCAAGTCAGCCAACAAGGCCAAAAAGACTATTACATAAAGTCCAGAAGTCAGCCAATCTTCTGAAAGAGTTAAATCAGATCCATCCACTAGCAGCTCCTCAAAAAAAGCTTTATACAACAGTACAGGGGATGATACTCCCATCAAAAGCTATAATTCAAAGGAAGATAATAAGACATAAGATAGTTCTAAGAGGACCAAAAAAGAAGCTCAGGATTAAAGCTCCAAGGATGATGAACAAGAAGTAAAAAAAGGATTCACAAAAACAAGGAAAATAGTCCCTCAAGACCATCCAAAGCCCCACACCAACTTCAACTCCAATAAAAAATAACCAACCAAAAGGCAGGCTAATAAAGATATTCCTGGCTTTGAATCAGATAGTGTAAGGTCTTAAAGCACGGGGTAAATTATTGTAGACTAAAGCTTTTAACCTGAGAATATTTATTTTTGTTAAGTATAAAAAGGTTGGTAAGGTTTGCAACAACAACTGCACAAAAGCTCCTAAAAGTTTATAGGAAGTGAAGTAAGGACTAAGAAAATTTATTGAACCTAAGAAAAGGAAATAGAGACCAGTCTTAATGACTGAATATTGAGTCAAAAAGTCAATTTCTAAGTCTGGGTATTGATCAGCATTAGCTGGAGGGTTAAAACTATCAACTATTAAAGTATGTGTAGCACTATAAATATTGCCTAGCTGGTGAAAGATGTAGTCAAAAGGAATCATAAAACTAAGAATTCAAAAATAAGGTAATTTGCAAGATAAAGATTGGAAAAGAAGAAAAAACAAGCCACAAAACCTAACAAGCACCTTTTTGGGGTGCAAGTCAAACAATCTCAAATTATTGTTGAGACTTGAAAAACCAAGCCTTTTATTGTTCTTTGTTTGTGGAATGCAAGAACTGAGGTGGAGATTTCAACCATATTTGGTCAGGAAAACATTTATGAAAAATAGAGGTTAGGACAATCAGAATGTTAATTTAACTTAGGTGAGTTAAACTTAAGTAAAGGGGACTGAAAGGAGAAGAAGGAAAGTTTCAAAGTTGACAGTTAGTTGTTGTGAGGCAGAGAATGGGAAAAAACAAGATCCAAAGGCCTGGGGATGTGTCATCATTGAAAAGCAAAAGGTAATAGTTTGAAGACACAAAAAATGCTAAACTGAGTGAATAGGGCACTGGGTTCAAGTTTTGTTGTTAAAGTTAGGGTAGTTTTGAACCTAGCTAATATATGTAAGGTGATTTTAGGCTGAAGAAAGGAACCAAATTGAAACCCAAAGTGTAGAAAATGTAGGGAAAGGAGAGGGGGACCGTGTGTGAGGTAATAAATCCTGACTAAGATTAAAAATGACAGTCCAGAATAATCATGTCAAGGTTAAGGTAAATAAACCAGAATTGAAGGGCTAAGAATAGCAACAAATAGAAGGTGAATCTTGACATATAGAATCAATAACTTCTGTGATAATAATGAAAAGTTCATCATCCCTGATGAATTTCCCACATTCTTCTTCATACTGACTACTCAAGAGAGTCTAGCTATTATATATGAGGGCTTAGACTTCTACATCAATAACATATTTAGATCCAGAGGCGTAAAAAAATTCAGGTGTGAGCATAAAATATGCCCATGAATGGTTGCCACCAACAGGTTTGAATCCCTGAAAACTTCACCTGAAGAGTATATGCACCCTTATCCTAAAGATCTTTTCAATCACCTGATGGAGTAGTACCTGATCACCAACATCTCCCTGAAGTCCAACATGTTTTCTTCTCTGACATAGCTACCCATTCCCTAGAAAATATCAATGACTCCCAGAAATCAATGGTATATACATATCATCAACTCATCCAGTTTCATAAACAACAAAAAGAGAGATGATCCCATCCTATCCAATAACCCAAAAGCAGCAGAAGATAACATCATTGATGATCAAGTCAATTATGCCAATTATGAGTCCCTCTTCTTGCTACATGAAGATTTTGAGGAAGTTGAGGAGAAGATGGTAATATATGTGATCAAGGATCATCTGATAGTGCTCAAGAATCAGGAGCTATGTATATCACATGCAAAAAAAAATCAGCTGCCTCAATATCTTCAACCAACTCTGGATCATACATGTAGAATTAGAGGAGAGAGTGGTATCTCTCATCTACTGTCTCATGATTGGAACCAAACAGAAGAGTTATATCCACACCCTGGAGATTATCAGGAAGGAATTCTATAATATAGTCCTGGAGGAGCAAGGAACCAAGCCCACCTCGGCAGGAAGGCCATCCAAGAATCTCATTGGCTCAATCAGAATCAAGAGCCCAAAGCTGGTCCTTCTTGACTTTGAGGCCGCTCAATATATAGCATTCATGAAAGTCTTTGAATGTGCAACCCAAGAATGCTAGTTTTATTTTGCCAAGCCTTAATTAAGATGAAGACCTTCAAGGAACTTTACAAGAAGTACACCTCAGATAACTTGGGAATCACTAAGCAGATAGTTAGAAAGTACCCTGCTCTATGCTTTCTGAAGAAGGGTGTCATATTGAAGGCAGTGAAGCTTCTGGATGCAAATAAATGAAATGTGGCCAATCAGAAGCTGATGATTATATTCATAGAATACTTCAAGGATTAGTGGACTGGAAAGTTCATTGAAAATATATATGGGCCAGGGAAGACTAAGATCAGCTGAAACTATATGGATTCTGTCCTGACTAGGGGTATCAAGATCACCTCTTCTCTGGAAAGATGGTACAATCATATTGCTAAGTTAGTGAAATTTAGTTATCCATCTTTTGACAAGCTGTTTGTGGGCCTGAATAAGTCAAAAGAGAAGGATGGCAAGATTCTTAGGGGCATTGAAAACAAAGGCCAACCCACTCCAAGAAAAGCCAGCATGAACTCAAGAAGGACATAATGTACAATCTGGTGCATAGGGGGCTAAAGAAGGATGGGATGTTGGAATACATGAAGAGGGTCTCAAATGCTATTAAGTTTGGGTTTGAATAAATGCTATCAATTTGTATAATAAAATTGCTTATCTTATATCTAATTTTTCAAAAAATATTTGGCTACTTTTATTAATTTGGTATAAATTTTTATAGTTTAGGGGTTTAAGTTAATTATTTTTTAAATTTATGGTTTCAGTTGTTTTCTATTTGATATCAAAATTTGAGCTTAATTTATTATGTGATTTGTGTTTATATTACTTGTCAAAGTTAGCAATTAGTTGGTTTTGATTTTTTGACGGAATTTTTTATTTGAATTTAATTAGAGTGACAGAACACTAGTGTGTTTAATGTTGGTTGACAGAAACTCAGTTGCTGGAAAAATAATTGACATTGTATCTTCCTACCCCAAAAATCATGTGTCTTCAATCATGCCTTGACATGACAATGCACTTAAGCAAAGACCAAAGACCCTGTAGATGCACTTGTAAGTGTGAACTGGGGATCAAATAAGGCTCTCCTTTTTTGCTGAATCAAATAAAAACACTAAGTTAAACTCTATTTTAAACCAATGATATTAAATTTAGAAAACTTTACTGATGCTTGCTTTAGCTTTCCTCTGCTTAGCAGTGTACCAATTATAGCCAGTTCCCCCTGTAAACTGTTCAAACCCCCAATATATTTGGCAGCTTAAATTGAGAAGTCAATCATTTACACCATATGAGAATTGCTTATTTCTTAAAGCCTGCATTAGGAACACACCTAAATCATGGTCTTAAATCTCAAATGTACTTATTTAAACCAGGAGCCATTTAACTGATAGGCTATTCTTTGTCACTGTTATCCTGAAAATTAACTTTAGAGGCACCACCTCACTGGCCAATAAACATCACTACCCCTTATTGTTTTGCAAAAAGTAACCTGGATCTTTAAAAAAGCACAATGGCCCTCTACATGCAGGCTTTGCTTTGACAAGGCCTGGTCAATAGAGCATCAGCAACATTAAGGGTAAACTTTAGAGCCAGCCAGCAAGTGATAAAGTTTGGCTACAAAAGGGCTTTAATGTTGGGCAAGCTTCCCAGAGTGCATCGCTAAAGAAAGTAACCTGCCTGAGCAAATATAGCTGGGACATCTAGAGGTTAGCTTATTGGCGGAAGAGATCTTACCAGAAGCAGATGCAAAATACAGGGCAAGGCTCATCGCTGGGCACAGCCAGGAGGAAGAAAAGCATGAGAAGCATTGGTTGGGACCGACAGTGAGCAGCAGAACAGAAAGACCTGGGCACCACAGAAATAAGAAAATAGTTGAAGAAGCTAGCCATGTTCTGGGCCAGAGCATGTCCTTGGTCTGCAGTGAAGTTGCAGCCCAAAAGGTAGCAAGATCTTGAAGAATCCAGGTAGTAATGGTAAGGACCATCATTTACAGGAAACTAACGGCCAAGGAAGTCAGAATAGGAGCCAAGCGCCCTGTGGAATCTGTTTTCCTCAGAGGAAATAGCTTTGGTTCCCTGGCTGAATGAAAAAGGACTAGCAGAAACAGGAGCAAAGCCAGGTGGTGGTGGCCGGGAGGAGCTAAATGAGTGGCGAGGTCCTGTTTGCATCTGTGGATAACCAGCAAAGAAGTTAGATTCAGAGACCCGGCGATTCTTCTCAATTTGAGGATCAATGAACATAAGCTGCTCTTCAGTGGTGCTATGGCTATAGTTCATTTGGCCAAGAGGAGCCCAGATATCCTTATCAAAGCGTGAGAGAAAACCAGAATTATGTGTAGTAAAGGTGGGAGGTTGGGGCTGGAACAAGGGCTGGCTAGCCATTGAAAAAGGCAAGGGTGCAGGCTGAGTAAAAGGGCTGGGCTGAGAGAAAAGAGGAGGGAGGGAAAGGCTGGAATAAGGATTAAATGAAACTTCATCCTCTGGGTGAGAACTTCCATTATAGGTAGTTTCATCTTCAACAAGGGAATTGACATACTGTTCCGCAGTGGAATGGAAAGGAATTTGAGTAACTTCTTCAGGCTCCATAAAAACACCAGTACCAAATGAAGTATCATCTGGGGCATTCATTTTGGTAGAAGCTACTTCAGGAGATGACTGTGCAAGAGGGCTGGACAAATCTTGCTTAGGTGAAGAGCCTAATGAAGCTTTGGGCTGCTGGCGGCCTCTGAAAGTAAATACCTCTTCGTCAGATACACTTTCTGATGAGGCTTCTTTTTCATTGGGTTGGACCAATTCTTCATCTTCTGTTTCAGCTTTAGTGACCTCCTTCTCCTTGCTAAATACAGTTTTGGAGTCCTGACCAGTAATGCGAGTGATGTGAGTTGAAGCAATCAGAAGTCTGTGGATCCTCCAGCAAGATTTAGTTTCTCGGCTAGCATCAGCAAAGCTTGCTAATAAGAACCGTGAAGGGATGTTGAAGGGAATGTTTCCAAATAACTGTCCACAAAACTCAATTTCTTCATCAAGTACAGTAGGTGAAGGTTGAAGCTTGATTTTCTTCTTAACTCTGCGAAGAGATTGGCTAAACTCTTTGAATTTACGCCAGAAGCTATCATGACATAACTCTCCACCAAGCTCTTCAAGTGTGCCAGCGGAAGAAAGAGCATTACGGACTGCCTCAATGTTGGATTTTGCCCACAAAGTATAGATATAAAGGGATGGAAGTGTCCTCTTCAGTCCACCTGGCAGTGACTCATAGACAAATTCTTGGCGCCTTCGATTAAAGGAAAGCTTGTCAAGTGCTTCAATTCCATTTTCCAGATAAGCCTTGAACATATCAATAGCAAAAATCACTGCATTGCGCTCATACAAATTCTTCTCAGGAGAGTCCTTGGTAAAGTACTTCAAATATTCTAAAGGTAAGAGACTAAAGAAACTAAATATATTACCAAAGGATGCCAAATTGATTGAGGTGATCATCAAATTTTGCTCAAGTGTGAGCTCACGGTTACGGATCAGTGCCTTGAAGGTCTTCACAACAGTTGGCTTGAAGGTCAAAAAGGCCTCAAGTCTAAGCTTGAGTTAGAAATAATAAGAGGGTAAAACTACTCTTGGCCTTTGAACAAAACTGCATGAGAGTATAAGAAATATTTGGTGAAGAGTTCTAAAGCAGGAGTATTCCTATGGTATAAATTAGATGTGATAATAGGAAGCTATACGTTGGAATATCTTGAAGCCCAGTCCCAGTTTTAAGAAGTTTGCCCATCTTGGTATCCAGATTTCCAAGTGAGTTAGGGAAGGGAGTAGAAATGACAAGGCTGGAAGGATTAGCCACATTAAACTGTCAAACTTACCTGCGGTAATAATAATAAATGACAGAGATATCATTCTCCTTGTAAGCTGAAATGACTGCAAGCTGATTGTATGGATTGCCTGGTGAACATTAGAATAAGTTTAAAACAAAAGCAAGATGCTTACCAGTAGTATGTAGGATATTGATAGCATTTTTGTAAAAACTATGTGCCACTTCAAACTCCCTTTTAGGTTTTTCAACATTGAGAAGCTCTTGGTATCTTGCTAAAGAAATGTTACTCAATAAAGCTTTTGATAAATTTACCTAGATCTCCCAGAAATATAACTGTTTTCTGGTAGGTTTTCAGCAAGCAACGGAGTTCAACATTTTTTAGCTTTAGAGTTTTGGCTTCCAAATTAAGACCTGTGGAACCAGTCAACAAAAGTTAAAGATAGATATTGTACCAAAGAGTGGATCATTTTGTTGCTTAATCTGAGTTGAAATATCAACACCAAAAGTCTTATCTAGCTCTTTAACAAGCTCAAGATAGAAAGAAGTTGCTTCATTTAAAAAAGCATTAAAATCTTTGATGATTGGAGCTGATTCATCAGCAGTATTAGAGGCTCCTTTCTTATACATAGAAGAAAGCTTTCCGCGATAATCTTCTATTACACGATATGTATCTTTCCAAATCACAGCTTCAGCATCATTCTCCAGAGCAAGATGGAAAGCAGTCAGCAATAACTTCTTATAAGCTTCGCGAGTCCTTGAAGAAATAAGATGAGAAAGTTGAACAGTAGAATTTCTTACTGATTTCTTATTAGTCCAACTTCCTTGTCAAGAAGACCAACTTGCTTAATCTTCTCATTTAAATTGATCTCAAGTGCTCGAGCTGAACTAGAAAAGGATTCCAGATTCATTTTTAATTAAATGTAAAACATACCTAAGCAGTTTGCTGCCTTCGGCCGAATCTAAGCCAGGCATGATATCTTGTAGAGAAGTATATCACTGTTTGTGGAATCCTTGAGTAACTTCGTATTCCTTTTTGAAGCTAGTAACCTGAACTTAGGAACCAAGGCTTTGGGTCGAAATATTGGCACGATTCCTAAATTCAAGCGTCCCTATCCAATCCAAATCCTAGTCGTGTGGTTCTTATCACAATGCTCACGGAAATATTATCGGGTTGGTTGGATCAAGCGTATCGAATCACTGGGCTTAGTAAAGCCTTCAAGTCTCAACCCGAAGCTAGGACAAGCCTGGTCAAGGAATCGTAGGCTTTCACATTAGATTTACGTTTTAAATTGAACCCAGATTTAATTCATGTTTACACCGGAAATTTCAACTGAACTATACAATGTTATCGAATATATAATCCAATCAGCAGCTATGACATCCTGATCAACCAGTGATTTCATCCTTGAAACTTTGACGCAAGATGATTCGTTAAAATACTATCGTAGACCCGCCATGATCCAATCAAATCCATGATTTCCTGACGATTTGAGGTAGGACTTCCAACCAAGCCAAAATTAAATTCCAATCACAAGCCTGGATAAATCACGTCAAACCCGGCTCCACCAGTTGTCATAGGATTTAATCCATCTTTTAGGTTTAAAGCCAGTGTAAAATCTAGGCTATCAACCTTTTTATAAACACAGCAATAGTTTACATTAAAGAGTATAATGAAAATAAAAATCAAATTAATCAGCCAATAAATCTAAAGCACAGGTCTGACAGAGCCTGTAGTCGGAACTCTATTTATACAAAAGCATTAAAGTCAATGGTGTAAGTATATTTTAGATAACAAGCCACTATACACTATCAGCAGTAAATTCTCACTTGGTAAAAATAGATATTGTAAATCCTTGTGACACTGGAAAATCTTAATCTATTGATATACAAAAAATAGGCGCTAGCCGCCTAAAATTTTCTTTTTAAAATACCATTGGCCTACTTACTATAGTGATTTTCAAATATCGAGAAAAAAGTTATCTGCTATTATATAATAATTTATATTCTTTAGAAATGGTATACTATATGATTCATTAGAAATCAACTAAGAGAAATAAAGCAGTTAATAGGATGATAGAAATTTGGCATCGAAATATAAAAGACATGCCAAATGAAAACTTTTAATGACCAGAACCCAAAGGTGCTTAAAGGAAGACAAAATCACCTTAATGAGATAATTAAAATAGGTTTACAATGTTTTCAAAAGACATTTATATCAGACACAAAAAACACACAGTGTAGAAATTGATGGTAGCTAAAAAAGATGCAGTGTTATGAATTTATTTAACAACAAAGCATAATTGATATTGACAATGTTCCACTTCAATCTGTTCAGAAATAAAATTGTACAATTATATAGTTGCAATCATGGGTTATCATACTGATGAAAATGAAATATAGAGTGGTTTTAAAAGCTGTGGAGATAAATAAAAAATCAGCTTGAAATAAAATAAATCCAGCCCAAAAATAGAAAAAGTTGAATTCATATTAATTAATAATATATTTGGTACAGTAGTTTTCAGACCTGTTGAGATAAACAAAAAATCCCAGTCTAAAAACAAAAACAACTCAGTCTAAAAGCAAAATCAAAGTGGATCCAAATATATTGTAATTTAATATAAATTCCTTGATTTTCAATTTTGTTTTTAGACTGAGATTTTTGTTTATCTCAACAGGTTTGAAGATTACTGTATCAAAATTTTAATTTTAGACTGAGTCTATTTATTTTAGGCTGAATTTCTTCATTTATCTCATCAAATTTGAAAGCTCTGTAACATAAAATATATTGTCGAGGGTCTGGATGTACAAGTATTCCGGCTATCGCCATCACACCTAACATCCAGTCATCGCCCAATTTGGTGCCTTTCCAATATACCATTTGACATACCAGAAATGTCAACAAACCAATATCACATGACTGTCCAGGTATCCAGCGACTTGAACCCATCCAGCACATGACCAGCCCCTGAGTTTGATCTGACTAAATCCCTGCCACAGCTAAAGCTATATAAGCCTAAAGTATTATCCAATAAAATATACTTCTTCTCTTCCTAATTTTATAATTGAAGCTTCCCCAAAAGGCGCTCCTTATCAATATTATGAATTTTTAATAAGTGATAATATTGTTGAATCAGATATATTTACATATCCTGTTTTAGAGTGCCCATTTTTACCATGATAGATATATCAGTTCATGAGATTAACAGTCCAAAGTTTAAAAAAGGGCAAGGGCAAAGGCAAAGATCAGTGAACCCCTTAAAAAATGTGGAGGATTTAAATCAAGCCATTGATTGTAAATGAGTACTGTCTGGTACAGTAATTTTAAAATCTACAGCAACAAACAAAATGAATTCAGATTTAAGTGAAATTGAAATGAACCCAAATCTATTTTAAATCAATATAAATTCATTTATTTTTAATTTTGTTTAAATCTGGATTGTTTTTGCTTATTGCCATATCTTTTAAAACTACTGTATAGCTGTGAAAGTGAATTTAGCTGCTCTCCTCTTATGCCTGAAAAACTATGGATTGCATAAATTAATATATGAACTCCCTCTAGTAAATGGTGATTAGTCTACTAGCTGCCTAAAATTTTCTATCAATGAGGTCATAAAATTGGCCGGACTGGAGCCATATGCTGAAGTGAAAATAATCTCTTTCAGCTAATCAGAGTCAAGTGAGCTTCAACCTAGAGACTATGTGATGCACCTGCTTTGCTCAGAGGCTATCAAGGTGTGCCCTGGGTCAAAGCCAAGTTCTGGATTGGTTGAGGTACTAAACTTCAGATGAGAATATTTAGAAAGCAGGAAATGATGCTGCATTTGGAGGTATGTATATTCCTTCAACAGTTTACCAATGAACATTCTAGAGTCTGCTGCATACACCATTGGGTCAGTATAGAAATCCCTTTATGATTGATACAAATGTCAAGCGTTTGGATGTTCAACTATTTCAATTCTCATCAACCTAGCTAAAATCCATACATCTCCAATTTTGTGTCAAACCAATTTTCCAATGAATTGTTCACCTATCTTCCCATTTATGATCTAAGCCATCCTCCTGATATGCTATCCAGTGATCTCCCTTATTTACCTGTAACATTTTTCTTTACTGTAAGGCCTAAAATATCACTTCAATAAAATGATTCTTCTCAAAATCACTCTTCAAAGCTTACCCAAAAGCTGCCTCATCATTAATATTAAAACAACTATAATGTTAAATCAGTTTAAAAGCTATTTTTATATCACTTTTTGTCCCCCCAAACATTATTGAATTTACCTGTTTTCAACACCTATTTTTCTTTTTCCCCTTTGTCTATAGTGTTTACAGGCCTCTTAATTTTCTCTTTCTGTGCCTGTGACTTGTCTTTAATTTTTGTATTCCTACTTTTAGTGTCCTTAATTCCCTCTATTGGATTTTAGTTCAAATGGCAGTTTGGAATATATACTATTCTTTATTAAGAATATAATAATAATCTAACACCTACAAGTTGAATGTAGTTCAAATAAAAAATTACAGTAGTTTTCAAAGCTATGACATTAATAAATAAACTCCTCTGTAATAAACAATAACTCATCTTTAAACAAAATCAACATATATCAGAATTACAGAAATGAACCCAAGTCTATTTCAAATCAATATAAATAAATTGATCTTTGATTCTGTGTAGATCTCAGTTTATTTTATTTACAGGTGAGTTACTTTTGCTTACAGAGGAGGTTTTTTGCTTTGCGCCATAGCTTTAAAAACTACTGCATTTGCAACATCACACCTGAATTAAAATTTGTCTACTTTGATAGCAAGAATTCTTGAGCTCTTTACATTAATCTACCTTCAACAATGAAAATGCCAATGCAGACCAAATGAAGCATCAATATAAACCTTAAAAAGATAAGGCCTGTGATGATCCACATGGAGTCAGTTTGCAGGAAAGGGTTGATTTGGCTGAAATAAAGACTCAACTCTTGAAGTTAGATAAGGATCATGACCTAAGACAGGTAAATGTTTGGTAAGGAGAGGCATGATCCAGGGGAGGTTCCTGGATGGTGCTCCAAACTAATAGAGAATTTGTGGCTGCTAGAAAAGGATGGGCTGAGGTACCTCTGAGATACATTGGCCATCTGTGGGAGGTCTGCAGGTGGCAAACCTTACCTAGTTTGGGGTAAGGTTTCCCTGTCAATGTCTTCTTGGTAGCTTTGAGAAGGTCTTGAAGTCATCACAGAGGCGTGGATATGCCCAGAAACATTATCAAGGTAGCTTTCTGGGGAAGTAGCTGTAGAACTAGGTAATTGATAGGTTTATGGGAAGTAAAGTTGGTTACTTTGCAACTGAAAGCTCAAGCTCACCACTTGAGTGAGTAAAAACAGCTGCAAAGACATGAGGATTGTCTATGGCTGATGGCCTAAAGTGGTGATCACTTATGGGGGCCTAGTCAAACGCTAACTCACTTGTGGAGACTTATTACCTGATTCTGAGGTGTTAGTAATGGGGACTACAGATAAGGACATAGCCTAGGTGATTCACCCAGAGAAGAACAGAGCCTTGTGTTAAAACAGCAGGATTAACCCACCAGCAAGGTTCCAATTAAGTGGGCTTGTGACCCGCAACCCAACTTTCCAGTGACTTGGAGTCAAACAAGGAAGTCAACCCAAATTCTCAAAAGCTAAAACATGAACAAACAATGATCCTATTTGGTGGATGGCTGGATTTGGCGCCTGACCCTTTACCAGGAACAAGCCACCCCCCTTCATCATCCACCTGAATGATGTACATAATCATGTTCCTCTTAAGGTGATTCACAACAACTATATAATCTCTATCTCTAAATAAAGATAATTATCTAGTTTTCAATATTTTCCCGCTTTTAACTCTGCTAAAACAGCACAGTTGCAACACTTGGTGGTTTATCCAGAGAAGGATGGAATCTTTGTGAGCCATACAGAGAAGAAACATAGAAGGAACAGCTGTGATTAAACCATAAAAGGACTAGAAGAAGAGGAATGAAAAGGTTTACAAAGGAGAGAGACTAGTAGAAGAAGAAGATGGCAGAGAAGGACTAGAAGAAAGAGCAGAAGAAATGGGATAAGGTCATCAGAAGAAGACTAGGAGTTGAGAGGAAAAGACTTGGAAAGTTAAGGATAGAAAAGAAAAGAAGTGAAAAGAAATATATAATTAAGAAAGAATTAAGAAAAAGAATTAAAAAGAAGGAAATAATAAAAGAATTAAGAAAAAGAATTAAAAGATGAAAAGAAGGGAAAGGAACAGTCAGAGAAAATAGAATGTGAATTTATTAGGAGTTGATTGAGCCATAGTGAGCAGGAGCAGACAGAAACAGTATGAATAAACTCTGAGGACAAAGGCTGGAGTTTTTCCAAAACCACAGAAGGGAGTGAGAAGCAAGTGACAGGTGGTTTCAAATTTCTCTTAGGGGAGAAAACGCAGGAAAACACAGAGAAACATTGAAGAAACTAAGGTAAAAATCCCTTAAGTAAAACATAGGCAGGAGCAATCAAGTTGGCCCAGAGAAACGTGATGGAAAGTACAGAGAAAATTTTTGAAACGCGGGGCAAGGTTTACCTGGAGCAAGACAACGCCAGGTTCAAACCAGGGTAAAGAGTGAGTCATCCAGAGAAATGTTTTGGCAAAACTGATCAATTCAGATGGTTGATTGGCTGCATGACAAAGCCTATTTGATCAATATTTTTCATTGGTTAAATAGAAGGGGAAAGCCTAAAAAAATGAGGTAATGGACAAGAAAAAGTCTGTTTTTAATTGGCTGAAGTAAGTAGAGAAGTTTAATGTATTATAGAGCAAGGAAAACTAGATATTTTAATCCTGGAAAAACCAAGGATCTGAAAGAAAAAAGACTGAAACAAGGAGCTATAAAAAGAGGAACAGCCTGAAACAAGAAAAAAATTGAAAACAGCAGTTAAAAAGGCCACAAAGACAGAACAGGGAGCTTAGGACAAGGATAAAGGAGCGTGAGTCCAAGATAAAGGAGCAGGAAGCCCAGGAGTAAGAAGCAATAGCCCAAATAAGGAGCAGGAGCCAAAGACCAAGTAAAAGGAGTCCAATAGATTGTTGAAGGACTCCAAGTATTGGCAAAACCCTATTTTTTCCTATACTACCAGGGCCATATAGCAGAAGGTTTCTAAGGAAATCTTCCTTCTGAGGTAAATAATGCTCATTTTGACCCCTACAGATATTTCCAAGTTGTGCATTAATTCCCATGAGTGAACCACCTAACATATTCTATCCTAGTCAAGGGGAAGAGAATACCTATTGCCAAACTTGTTGTAGGTTTGCTACTAGTAAAACTTCAAGGGGGGTGGGAAAGGAAACTGGACACCTTGAGATGACAGATAGAGGCAGGTAATTAATTGGGTTTGAGTTCACTAGACTCTTAAAAGACTTTTATCAGCCCACAGAGGGTCTGACCCCTGCTGAGGTTCAGGTACATGGAGGGAATGCTTGCCTAGTAATAGGAAAAGTCTTGGAAGAATTTGCCATGATGCAAGCCAAGTAAAAACTCCAACTTATCCAGAAGCCCCAACTAGGGAATGACAACCCCATCTAGCCAGTCTTTGGCTTTGACCCAGGACATACCATGGTGACTGGAGAGTTGGAACACCACAAGTCCTTTGTTTGGCTGATACTGTGGTTATTATTGCATTTTTCTTTCACCAACAAAACACAAGTTACAAGCTAATCAAAAGAAATGATTAGGTGGCAGCTTGTGACTTTATTGAGAGCCAAAAATACAACACTAATCACACTATCAACCAGAAAAGAGATCTATTATTTTAAATTTTATATTAATACTTCATTTGGTTTACATTGTCTTTGTCATTGTTGAAGGCAGATCAATGTAAAGAATTCAGGGATGCTTGCAATAAAAATTAATAAAAATTCACTTCAAGTGTGATAATGTAAATTCAGAACCTGAATGTAAAAATGTGGGATTGTCAAATCCTTGGTCCAAATTTTGAATCACATTTGTGGTATGGCCTTTTTTTAATTAAATTGAATTCTTTGTACAGTAGTTTTCAACCCTGTTGAGATAAACATATATAGTCATTTTAGAACACATGGTATCAATCAAAAAACAAATTTCAACTTGATAGATATAAATAGAAGATAATTTCACAGAAAATGAGCACTATTTGGCAAATATATACAGTCATACTGTAGATTCAGAACCTGAACGTAAAAATGCGGAATTGTCAAATCCTTGGTCCAAATTTTGAATCACTTTTTTGGGATAGCCTTTTTTAAATTAACTTGAATTCTTTGTATTTTTATTTAGATTTTTAAAAATGCGGGAACTTGTAGACACTTTGCAAATTTCAAGTCAAACTGCACATTTCCGATGGACAAAATGAATTAACTCAAATCAGATTTGAAGCGTTCAAATCCTTTAACCATTTTCATTAAGTTTACTATGTTTTTTGAAATTGCGGGATTGTCAAATCCATGAACCAAATTTCAAATCACTTTTGAATGCCACTAGTAAACTCAAATAATAATTGCGGGAACTGGAATCCAAATTGAATGTACAGTAAGAAACTAGGACAAATCAACCCAAATCAAGAAGCTCAACTCTGGATAAAATCAAATGAAAAATCCAATCTCAACAACCATGTTTAGACATGAAATTTAGTGAAATGTAAAATTGTCTAAACTGGAAATGATGCAATATTCTGCACTCTGAATCACTAATATAGCAACCATAAGCCCATATAATGATATATGAGCTACCCTCCTAATGACGCAGAATTTTTTAAAAAAATTCTGGCCTCCAGCGTAGCCAGGGGCCAAATAAAATTTGTTTAGAGGAAGAAAAGAGGGGGAAAGATAAACTATCAGTTTACTACAAAAGTTTTAATGTATTGCTATTAAGGATACTTGATTATAGTAGCTTTTAAAAATGCTAATAATAAGATGGATTGTAATATATAATTCTATTTTATTATTAGCATTTTTTAAAATATACTGTAATCAAGCATCTAAATTTTAGCCATCCTAAAATGGAATAGGGCAATTTTTGAGAATCTCTATGATTCCTAAAAGAATTAGCACAAATTGACTCTAGATTCTTTGACATCCTTTTTGAGATGCCCATAAATTATATTTATTTCAAATCCACCTCATTTTTGATTTGAAATTTGGTTCTTGGATTTGACAATCCCGCAATTTCAGATTTGTTAATTTTTACATGATATCTATGATTTGTTTGAAATACAGGAAATCTCAAATTTTACATTAGAATCCTGCATTTCTGATTCATGTATCCTGCATTTGTTTGCTGTGCTTTGTCTTTTGTTAGTTGAGTTATCTGCTCAAGAGATTCAAAATTTGTCAATTTAAATAAATCAAAAAAAGTCAAATTAAATGGTTGATTTTGTTAAATATTTTAATTTTCACTCAGCTGAGTTGCCCGCAAAAGTGATTCAAAATTTGGACCAAGGATTTGACAATCCCACATTTTTACGTTCAGGTTCTGGATTTACAGTACAACAACCTAATAAAACTGGGGACAAATGCTTAATGATTCAACAACAAGTGTACCAACCAATAAAACACATGAGTTTCAGTCACATAACACATCTACTATGTTTACTATGTTTTTTGTGAGTGCATGAAACTCAGTCACAAAAGTTACAAACCAGATCCAACAATGAGCCTAATAGCAACTGTAACAGACAACGTAAATATAAAATATCAAAACACATGAATGAATCTATAACACTTTTACCATATCATTCTAGTTAAGAATGTAATATAGAATATGAAAATAAAATAAATATTCTGAGTGTCTGTTTTAGGATTAGAATCAAAAAAGTATCAAATTTATCTAAACTCATGATTAACAGTGCACATTTATGCCCAAAAATAATTAATATAGAAATCTAAAAATCTAATTCAAAGTAAATGGTAGTGACTATAAGATTTCATGCTACTATATATGGAGAGATAAAAGTTAAAATAAATAAATTATATAGATAAACTTTTATAATTTCATTTTACTTTTATACCAAAATGGAAGCTTCACAACAACAGAGTGACAATAAACCCATTGTGCGCTGTGGTTGTGGTTTCCCCTGCAGGTCAAAGAACAGAGTTAGTGCAACACAAGTGCCTACTTGGGAAGGAGACGGAGGAGAGATCAATAATGAGGTTGCACTGACACAGCCAGCTCAAGGGAAACAGAGTGCAAGGGCACAGAGCATAAATCCCAGGGTCCAGAAGCTGACCAGAAAATACACCAAGGTCATCACCACCAAAACAGTAAATGACATCACTACCAAGAGGGTGTCCTTGATGCACAACCCCATATACCGCCGTGATGGTGTTTTGGCTATCATTCTGGAGTAGGTTAAGCCTGTTCTGGACACATCATATGAGCCCTACATCAATGATTCCAAAGGGGGAGACCAGGAAAAGCCACCCCAGTATTTCCAAACAACTTAAAGGCAGAAGGTAATGAAAAAGATTGCTGCATTCTACAGCCAAGTTCCCATGCCCTGTGTTGTGCCCAATCCCATGGAGTCAATTCCTACTGCCAAAAAGCCCAAGTGCATCCTCATCCTCAATTCCACCCAGGAGACCTTAATGAGACTCATGGAGGAGACAACTGACTACAAGAAGGCTGCAGCTATTGTCAGGATCTTGGAAAAATCCTCCCATAGGCTCTGCAAAACCTACCTGAAAATGGGAGTTGTTCTCCTTTCAGACAAATCCTAGCACAAACCAGTTCTATTGGTTAAGGAACACCTGTGGGCCATCCAACAGTGGATTGAGCTAAATGCCATCTTGAACCAGAAAATATTCAGTCAATGGTTGAGTTTGCTTTTAGAATCCAGGCTTTAGTTTCCACTTGCTACAGAGCGGTCAATAAATTATGATTCTCCTGGAAGAAACTTGGGATATCTCTGTACAATCAGAATAGCCCAGACAACATTGTCTACCACCAGAAATACACCAAGACGCTTACTGCTCTCAAGGAGAGGGGGACTGTCAAATTCTTCTACATTGAAGAGTCCTCTTTTGAATTGTCAATGCGTAAAAAGTATGGATATGTCCCCAAAGGTGAAAAGAATGATATGTCCCAGCATACGGCTGTCTGGTCTATTGCCTATTTGATGGTAGCCCTTCTTGGTCCTCTTGGCATAGAGCTATACCAGATGATCAAGGGTTCCCACAATAGTGGGACCTTTCTGGAACTTCTCTGATTGGTTTGGGAGTACCTCAGTGTGACCAGATTGGGGTTCATCAACATTATTGTGCTGGATAATGTTAGTCTCCACAGGGTACCAGAAGTTCTTGCAGAATTCCCAGTGATTGAGCCTGGTGTGGAAATTGCCTCCCAACCATTGGCCACTTCTAATTTGCGCCTTCTCTTCCTGACCTCCTATTTTCTATTCCTCAACCCAATCAAGGAGGTCTTTGGGTGGCTAAAACAAGTAGTCAAAAAAGGGGCACCACCTGGGCCCAAGGACTTGTTTAATTTGCTGCAGGTTGGTGTCCATACCCTCCCAGCTGAAACTGTGGCCAAATTCTATGGTCATTCAGATTTTTTTCTCCCTGTGTGCATATCCAAGCAGCCAACCAATTAAATTCTTTGCTATTACAAATGTTTTTTTGAATTTTATTTTTTTAAGATTTGTTTTTATTTTGTTTAATTTATATTGACTTTACTTCTGTGATTCTGCGCGTACACCGCCAGGTATAATAAAAGTTAACAAAGTAAAGCCAATTGAATGAATGAATGAATGAATGAATGAATGAATGAATGAATGAATGAATGAATGAATGAATGAATGAATGAATGAATGAATGAATGAATGAAGAATTGAATGAACAAATAACACACAAAAATATTTTTATTTTTTATTATGGTTTTATTTGGTATAGTTTATTTCACATTTTTTATATGATTCCAATTATATACCATCATGTGTAATAAAGATTAACAAAGCAAGAAGGATGAATGAACATACAGAAATATTTATTTTTTATCATATATTTATTTATTAAATATAGATGATTTGATTGGATTATATTTTAAAGAAATTATATATATATAATTTAAAAATTGTATTTGGGTTTAGAGCTTTATTGGGGGTGGAGTGGCAGAATTCCAGGACATTGCATTGAAATAGACAAGTAATTTCTATTGACAACATGTAAGTTGACATGGCTGCTGTATTATATAGCTTGCGGCGGCTTGAGTACGGTAGCAGTGTAATACAATTGGCCAGGAAGATTTTTTCCAGTGGAGCAGCCATCCCATATGTGGTGGCAAGAATAACTGAATCCTGAATAACGTGCTCAATTGAGCTGTATCCAGGGGCAATTTTTTTCCACCTAATAATTGGCAAACTTCATCTAGCTTTATTATTACAGCAAACTGGTTGTGTGCTTCTGCTTTAATCCATATCAGTACAACAAGACCTAGGTAAATAATCAAGTGAAGTCTCTGCCTCAAAAACAGGGCTGAAAACTCACAAAATTTATTGTATAGGGTACTGATTTTATTTTTAAAGAACATAGTGAAAAAGGTTTTCTCCATTGTTTTTGGTACTCCAGTCTTGTTAGAGTACCAGGAGGCCCTGAAGTCTCCAAGGACACCTACAACAGCAGGCAGGACAGCAGCCAAACTATAGCTAAGGTTTGTTAATTTTTCTTTGAAATTTTTTAGGATATGGGATAGTGTGTGCTTGGTCAGGAAACAGAAACAGACTTCTTCTTGTCCTCTCTCTATCTTGGGTAGGTTTTGGTATGGCATAGTTCAGAAAAAATCCCATAAAAGCATGAAAAAGAGCTTTCAGAAGCCAAGATCTGGAACGTACTGTTTGAGGTGCAGGTTGGGGGCCGCGGCCAAAGCTGAGACCCACCATTTGGAGTTATCTTGCTTTGGTTGGAGTGCTGCAATTTGTTCTTGTTTCATAGGGTAATTTTTTAAAAAATTTAATCATCTTGGGGGCAGCAGCTGGTGTCAGGACCAGCTGACGTCCTATGTGGGGGATTTAGTTGCTGTAAAATGTTTGCAATGTGTAGGGTTTTAGGTACTGGTAGACTACTCCTTTGGTTTCTTCTATAAATAAAAAGTTAGCAAAATATTTTTATTTATTTGATGTTTTATTTTTTACCTTCTTCTATATCTTTACCTGTTGCCCCTTGATAGGGGCTACTTCACAGGATCTGTCACTTGTTGATTGTTGGTCTTCTGTTGGTTTCTGTTTCTTTTTAGCTGCTCAAACATCTCAGGATCCTTTGACCACGCCTCTGTGGTTGTAACCTCCTGTGGCTTGAACTGTAGGTTGGCAAGAACATCTTTTTGTACGTTTAGGAGCCTGGTTGCAAGTTTATTGATAGTATTGGGTATCTTCTTCTTCACTGCCTTCATGGTAAGTTTGTCTAGTTTGTTGCCTTCTAACACCACCTCCTTTTTCATGACCTTCACCTTTTGATTGACCTCCTTGATTTTAGCCACCACCATGTTCAATTCCTTTATTTTCATCTCCAATTTGACATGTTTTCCTTGTTCTTACCCCAACCCCTTTTATACCAATAAAATGTCCCAATAAACTGTATCTATTCTATTGTATCTAATAGAGATTTAATAAATATATTCTGATTTTAATTATGATTTTTATTATCTTTAAGTAATAAAACATTCATTTGATATTGATATTATGTATATTTATTGTATATACCAACCCATTCCTAGTATCATGAACAACATATTTTGTCATATACATGTTCTGTCTAAGCAAAACATTATTTATTCTCAAATCAATATGCCAAGCTCAACCCAAAGTACATATTTATTAAAAGATTACCACTTTCATGGGTTATATGTAGATCATATACTTCAGAGCGCACAAACCAACCCAATATTAGTATCATGAACAACTTATTTTGTTCATGTACACATTCTTTCAAAGTATAATATAATTTAGTCTTGAATCATTATGCCAAGTTTGACCCAAAGTACATATTTATTAAAAAATTATCACACTCAGGGTTTATGTGTAAATCATATATTCCAGAGATATATGCAGTGAGATGGATTATTTTAATTAATTATATTGTTTTCTATTATAACTTTAATACATTTGAAGCGCTACATAAAGCAAATTTAAAAACTACAAGTGCTACAGACCAGCCAATTGGAATGGGTGTACATGTGGTGTCTTTGTGCTTGGCTCAAATTAGACACGCCTCAGTTAATGCAACCAGTTTAACTTGATGAAATAAGTCTGTTGAAAAAAGACATGTCTTTGTTTGCAAATTGGCATGCCAACTTGTGGTCACTCTAGCACCAGAGAACCCAGAGGTCTGGTGCTAAAGTGGCCACAAGCCGGCGTATCAATTTGCAAACAAAGACATGTCCTATTTTCAACAGGCTTATTTCATTAAGTTAAACTGGGTGAAATAACTGAGGTGTGTCTGGTCTGAGCCAAGCACAAAGACCCCACCTGTACGCCCATTAAATTGGCAGGCTTGTAGCACTTGTAGTTCTTAAATTCACTTTATGTAGTGCTTCAAATAAGTTAAAGTTATAATATAAAACAATAGACTTAATCAATACTAAAGCAACCAATTTTAACTTATGGCATGATAAAAATCAAGCATCACTGTATTTAAATGTAATATATAATAATAATAATAAATATGTAAAATTTAAACCAATATATATGATAAAACAAAATTGTTGGGGGCAAGTTTTATTGAGAAAAATGGGGGAGTGAATGGGGCAGACTGGGTTGAGGGGGGAGGACTTGATTGGCTGAGGGTTCCAAACAACTGGATTGGTTGGCTAGGGACTAGGGAAGCTGGAGGGTCCAGAGGTGATTGAGTGCCTTGATTGACTTGGAGAAATTGATTGTACATATCATCATATTCTGACTCAGGGAGGACAGCAATTGGCTTGTACACTGGGGAATTGCAAGGGGCAGCTGTGGGTCCTTTGGTGATTGGCTGCTGCCAAGAGCATTGAATGCCATCTTTGTAAACATGTCAGCAACTCTCTGACAGGGGAAAAGCACAATGGGGTTGTTGGTTGCTCCAACCACCTGGCTGAAGGTTGTGGGGTTGCACCCACAGATGGTGTCCCCAATGTTGAAGAACAACACATCACCCAGTGTAAAGATCCAACAATTGGGGAAATATTCTAGCAAAATAAGGGACCAAGTTGGTGACTTGGAAGCCTGTGAGTGCCGTCACAATTGGATAGACTGTCATCATCAATAAAAAGACTTTGGCGTGCATGTTATAGCATCTGAAATTACTAGCAAAAAAGTGTGAATACGTAGTATATACAGGTGTATATGGCTACAGACTGGGTGGAGTGGGGCAATACCAGTGTGGGCCAGGAGTACTTCTTGGAGGAGTTGAGCTGCGCCGGCTCCTTGTAGTAATACTCCCCAGGTGGTTTGTTGAATGGCCCATGCTGGTGGTTATATTGGTGGCCCCCAATCTCTAGGCATGCTGTGAGGACAGCTGAGAAGATTAGGTGATTCACCTTCTGATCCTGGGGAAGGGCAGACAAAGCTTAGTGTCTTGTTTAACTTCTTGTAGATAAAGCTTTTTGAATTGATTTATGTGATAATAATGAGGGGTAATTTCACTCAATGATAGCATAAACTATCATCAAGTGATTTGGCTTTATTATATACTATCATCCTTGTGGGGCATGAATAGTGAAAAATATTGGACAGGGAACCCCAAACACTTGGTGTTGTCTGGAATTCCCTTTTGGGAGTGGGATGTGAATGGATTGGCAGGCAATGAATTGTTAATCTTGGCATTGCATGTCTTTGAAGCTTCTTCAGGTAATTTCATGCAATCACTTTCAACTTCTATAGTTGATACATTAATTGTCATGCTGGGCATCTTGTAAACCCCCTCTAAATTTGCTAGGTTCCAAATTTGGGCAGCAGTTCCCCCCATCTTTAGGTTTGGGAAAATTGCCTTTTGGGGGTTCCTGATTGGGCGATTTCCCCATTCAGCGGGGGTGGACAGTCCCACCGTAGAGGGTGCGCCGTCCCCTGCCGGCTGGCTGGGGGACTGGCTGGCAGGCGGGGGCTGGCTGGCAGTGGGCGCTCACGGGCAAGCCACCAGGCTCAGCATCCAGCCTGCGGCTGGGGTATAAACCTGTTTTTTCCAAAATTCAATTTTTAATTTCTGATTCTTTGGCCTGGTGTTTTGTGGCAGTTTCCCCAATCAGGGGGAACTGCTGCAATTTTTTTATTTTGCTCTTTGAGCCCAATTGTGCCCAAAATTTTATCTTTACACAAGGTGTTGTCAGGAATATTCCTGACACCCAGGTGAAGATCAGCATGCCTGGCAGGGAAAATTGAGACATTGTGGCTGTCTACTTTGATCTTCTCATAGGCCACTTCAGTGCACTCCATTTGATGGCTCAGGAAGATTATGAAGCTGGAATTAGCCAAGCTCCAGGTGGCAAGCAGATTGGATAGAAATTTCCTATAACAGTAACCATTGGTGCAACTGGTTGTAGTCTGGTAAAATACAGTCCCTTTTGGGGAAAATGCAAGGAATGCACCAATCACAATCCTCTGTGCTCCCTTCCTTTTGCCCTTGGGAGTGTTATTTTCACTCAAAGTGCCATAATCATAGAACTTCAATGGCAATTTATAATAGGATATAAATACAACATTATCCAAAATAGAAGATAGGCAGCCAGTGAGGGTGAGGGTGACACTAATTGCACGGTCATAGAGCAAATCAGATCCATTTTCAGACTCATCAGCCAGCCAATTGGTCAGAATCAGATCACTGACTACAAGCCCATGCATTCAGAGCTGCACTGTGCAGCTGGCAATGAATATACCCTGGAGCCCAAGTAGGCAACAGATCTCAGTCAATTGGAGGTATGGGTCACGTTGCAGAAGGTCAAGCATGAAGGGATACACCTCCTTGATCTGAGAGTCAACCTGCTTCTTTGACTTCTTGCCCAGCTTTGCACAACCTCTCTTCAAGAGGGCTTGGAACTCATGCTTAACCACTGCCTTGGTTAATTGAAGACAGGTGGTAATTTCTGCAAAATTTATGCCACTCTGCTTTAGGCTCACAATCTCCCTATCACCTCATTGGTTACAAGTTGACATTTTTGGGGTACTTTGGAAATACAGGGATCCAGATAGGCAGGGCAAGGGTTATTTGGCCTGAATTCTCAAGTGATGGCTGGATTGGATTGGAGGGGGCCACAGTTGCCCAGTCTCTGGAATGTGGCACAGGTGCAGGTTGGTCCTGGTCTTGGGGAGCACCATATTGGCTATCAGAAAAGCCACCCGTGGATGGGCCTGGTGACACATACAACTCACCCTCCTCACAACTTGCATTGAATTGAGTGTATACAGGAACTATAGTGGTTGTGCTCCCTTTATCAGCAGCCTGAGCTTGGAGTAGCTCCTGGTACTGCTCCTCAACAACATCAAATTTATCTTCACTTGAAAAACTCATACTAACACAAAGCAATAAAAATTCTATTAAAAACAGAAAAGTAAAGTATTTCTAGCAAACTAATTTTATTTAAATGAGTGCTCCTATTTGAGACATTCTCTCTGACATAAATGTCCAGATTTAGAGGCTCATCCATTAAAAATAATGCTGTAGTTCCCTGAATAGATCTTGGTGGATTCACTCCTGAAATCCACTATTTCCAATTTAAGTCCCAAAAATAACCAATATTTTCAAGAAGTGAGTTGTTTTGTGTTTGAGCTCATCACTTTTGTGACTGAACCTCATGTGTTCTCTGTTTGTATCATATTTGTCACACACTCATAATCAAATTTGATGTAGAATGCTTCAGGAAGTGACTGGATTACGTGCAATTTGAAGTTTTCCTGTGTGTTTGGTATCTCACTTTTGGAATTTAGTATTTGACTTTATTTTTGCTATATGATTGACTGTATTTGTTTTCCAGCCCTAGATAAATGGAATTTTTATTGAGTAAATTGACCTTCAACTGGTTTGAGCTGAAATTGGTTCTGTGACTGGACCTATGGGTTCTAAACTGACCAATGTATGTTTATCTCAACAGGTTTGAAAACTACTGTACTGTAAATTCAGAACCTAAAGGTAAAAATGCAGGATTATCAAATTGTTTTTGCGTGAACTCACCAACTTAATGGAGTAATTTTCATCCCAGAAAAACTTAATTTTTTATATAAAAGGATGAAAAGTATTGCAGTAAGTTAGTGAGTTCACGCAAAAACAATTTGACAATCCCGCATTTTTACCTTTAATTTCTGAATCTACAGTACTAAAAAGGGTTCATATTTATTTAAATAAAATTACTGTAGATTCAGAACCTGTTAGAAAAAATGTGGGATTGTCAAATTCTTTTGCATGAACTCACCAACTTACTGGAATATTTTTCATCATTTTATATAAAAAAGTAAGTTGATCTGGGATGAAAACTATTCCAGTAAGTTGGTGAGTTCATGCAAAAGATTTTGACAATCCCACATTTTTCCCAACAGGTTCTGAATCTACAGTAATATATTTTTATTTTTTATTTATTTATTTATTTGTTAGCTATACTTTCAATAGGATATTAAGTGTCTTTTACTAATACTTATATCTGAATCTAATATATTTAGTTATATTTCACTGCCATCCAGATTTGGTACCGTCTCAAATGCAACCTAACATCAAGTCATTATAACATAAAGTATTATTTTAAATGCCCATTAAAAATAAAATAAATAAAAATAAAAATAAATAAAGCCCTGAACACCCATTTATCTGATTGGCTTGGAGGCAAGAGCTTTGGGAAGGAAGGATTTGGAGTGCTTGTAAAAAGCTGCCACCACATCAGGTGGCATTGCAAATTGACTGACCTTGAGAATATTGAAGAGATCTTTGATGTCATGAGGGAGGCCTTTCTTCACCTTATTCTTGGTCCAACTAAACACCTCCTCTATTGGATTCAGAAATGGAGAACAGGGAAAGAGGAAGAGGAAGAGGATTCTCACTGGAAAATCAACAAGGTGGTGGCTTGAGGTGTGGCTGTTTTTGTCAAGGGGGGAACTCAGAAACAACCAGATCCAATTTGTGGAGCCCAATATTACCAAGCACAACAATGTTGGTTGTGCCGTAGCAATTAATCTAAAGGTACTCCTGGATGGTTTGGAGAAAATCAAGGAATGTTCTGCTATTGTGGGAACCCTTGATCATTTGGTATTGGTCCAACCCGCAAGGACCAAGAAGCGCAACCATTGAATAGGTCTGGGAACAGAAAGCTGCACAATGGGCTACGCTGTCCTTGGACCCCTTCTCAACCCACCCATGCCTAGACCTGAGTGAGGAGGAAAACAACAATTCATCTATATAGAAGAACTGGGCATTCCCAGTCTTCTTTAAAGCCATATAGGTCTTGTCATAAATGTGGCAATCCTCAATGGTCTTCTTGCTGTTTCTGTTGTACAAAGAAATCCTCAGTACTTTCCAAGAGAAGCCAAGAATGACCATGGCTTTGTAAACAAGTGTTTTTGAAACAGAAAGCCTAAATTTGGTGGCAAGCATTGATTGAACAGCAAGTGATTCCAGGTGGCAATCCTTGGATACCCGCTGCTTGATTGCATTGATGTGCACAGGTTGTAGTAGTTTTAGCTGTCTTTTTGCCTTGGCATATTCTGCAATTTGACCAGTGTCTCCATATTTTTTGTTGAGGTTGCCAATATATCTGGTTGTGACGCCAAATTGGGATGTAATATCCCAAACTGCCATTCCTCTGTTCAAGCAGTTGAGGAGAGCTTCACGCTCACTATCTGTCAACCAACGCCAGCCCTTGGATGGTACCCCAGCATCCTGGCTAGCAGGCTCAATACAGGGGATGGGGACCTTTGTGTAGAAGGTGGGATCATGTTTGCTTGTGGTGGCGCTATCAATGGTTGAAAAGATCACAGGTGCAGATGGCTCAACAGTGGTGACCAATGGCTCATATGATGTGTCAAAAATGAGGGGGCATGAAGTGGCATCTCTTGGATCCAGAGTGAAGGGCCAGGTGACAACTGGGTACACAGTGGAGGTGTAAATAACCTCATTGTTCCCGGTGATCTTTGTATGAGAGACTTTAGTGGCAGGCCTTGAGAGCAGCTCCTGTCTGGGATTCAAGCTGGTAGTTCTGGCTTGTGATACAGGAGGTGATTGACTGGTGCTGGCACCTTGGGAGGCCTGTGTGTTAGCATTACTCCCCTTGAAATGTGTCTGGGTCTATTCTTGGACCCTCTGGGACGCCCTTGTGGACAGACTGCCCTGCAGGTTGGTGCAGGAGCTGGTTGGGAATAGGATTTTCTGTTCATAAAAATAAAATAAAAATATATATTAGATTAAATATGTATTTATTTAGACTTTTGGTTTAGTTGTGAGCAGTTATTTTCTCTTTATTTAGCCTTGGATAGTAACAGAATTTCTATATCTGTGATTTGAAGTGTATAATATTACATCATTTCTAGTTTAGACAATTTTACATTTCACTTAATTTCATGTCTAAACATGGTTGTTGAGATTGAATTTTTCATTTGATTTTAGTTGGGGTGGAGCTTCTTTATTTGGGTTGATGTTTCCTAGTATGCTTATTGTACATTAAATTTGGATTCCAGTTCCCACAATTAATATTTGAGTTTACTAGTTGCATTCAAAAGCAATTTAAATTTGGTTCATAGATTTTACAATCCTGCAATTTCAAAAAACATAGTAAACTTAATGAAAATGATTGATAGATTTGAACACTTCAAATCTGATTCCAGTTAATTCATTTTGTCCATTGGAAATATGCTTTTTAGCTTGAACTTTGCAAAGTGTCTATGAGTTCCTGCATTTTTAAAAATTCAAATAAAAATACAAAGAATTAAATTTAATTAAAAAAAGGCCATCCTGCAAAAGTGATCCAAAATTTGGACCAAGGATTTAACAATCCTGTATTTTTATGTTCAGGTTCTGAATTTACAGTAATAATAAAATATGATTTATAAATTTGTTTATTTGGTTGCTTGTCAAGTATGGGTTCCTATATTATGTAGTTAAACAACAAGAGCTCTATTTATCCTCATTGAGCTTCCCGCTCCACTTATGATTTAAACAAGTGATTGTTTAGAACTTGAATTACTTTTCCCTTGTAATATGATTTGATAAATAGATTTGCTATGCTTAACCCACATCACAAGTACTAATTAAAAAGAGATACACAAAAATAATTGGTTTTTGTGCTGTGCGGCTATAGTGGCACTAAATCAATAAGATCAAGTGATGACTTGCAAGGTCCAATCCATGGCTTGAAAAAAGCCAAAGTACCAAAAAGGGTTCACATTTATTCAAATAAAATTAATATATTTATATCTTTTTTAATTTATTTATTTATTAGCTCTACAGTCAATACAACATTTGGTACATTATAATAAAAATATGTGTCTATATATCTAGTATAATTAATTTTATCTATCTTTTGTAAAAATTCTTATATGTCTATAATACAGTTCAACGTCACATCATTATATATAAATAAAAATCTTGAGTCCTAATAAAATCAAAATAAATAAAATAAAAACAAATAAAATCCAGAGAGCCCATTTATCTGATTGACTCAGAGTTAAGGGCTTTGGGGAGGAAGTATTGTGAGTGCTTATAAAAAGCTGCCACCACATCAGGTGGAATTGCAAATTGACTGACCTCAAGGATATTGAAGAGATCTTTGGTGTCCTGTGGAAGCCCTGCTTTAACCTTATTCTTGATCCACCCAAAGACCTCCTTTATTGGGTTAAGGAATGGAGAATATGAGGGGAGGAAGAGGAGTCTCATTGGGCAGTCTGCAAGGCAGTGGCTGGCCAAATGGCTATTTTTATTGATTGGCAAGAACTTGTAAACAACCAGATTCACCTTATGAAGCCTGACATTATCCAACAAAACAATTTTAGTTGTTCCCCAGTAATTAATCCAAAGGTACTCTTTGACAGTTCAGAGAAAATCAAGGAATTTCCTGCTATTATGGGAACCCTTGATCATCTGGTATTGATCCAAACCACAAGGACCAAGAAGCGCTACCATTGAATAGGTCTGGGAACAGGCAGCTGCATAATGTGCTACATCATCCTTGGACCCCTTCTTGACCCACCCATGCCTAGACCTGAGTGAGGAGGAAAACAACAATTTGTCAATATAAAAGAACTGGACATTCCCGGTCTTCTTAAGAGTTGTATAGGTCTCTGCATAAATGTGTCAATCCTTAATTGTCTTGTCACTGTTCCTATTATACGGCAAAACTCCCAGTACTTTCCAGGAGAAGCCCAAATTGACCATTGCTTTGTAGACAAGGGTTTTGGAAACAGAAAGCCTGAACTCTGTGGCCAACATTAATTAAACAGCAAGTGTGTCCAGGTGGAAATCCTTGGTTACTCACTGCTTGATTGCCTCAGAATGAATGGGTTGAAGTAGTTTGGGCTGTCTTTTTGCCTTGGCAGATTTGGCAATTTTCCTGGTGTTGCCATACTTTTTGTTGATATTGCTAATATATCTGGCCGTGACACCAAATTGGGATGCAATATCCTAAACTGCCATTCCTCTGTTCAAGCAGTTGAGGAGAGCTTCACACTCACTATCCGTCAACTAATGCCAGCCCTTGGATGGTACCCCGGTATCCTGGCTATCAGGCTCAATACAGGGGATGGGGACCTTTGTGTAGAAGGTGGGATCATGTTTGCTTGTGGTGGCGCTGTCAATGGTTGAATAAATCACATGTGCAGATGGCTCAACAGTGGTGACCAATGGCTCATATGACGTGTCAAAAACGCAGGGGGGGAAGTGGCAACTCTTGGATCCAGAGTGTGGGGCTGTCAGGAATCACTTCCCTGACAACAGTTATCCAATAGATGAAGTCCTCTTCCAACTTCCAAATTAGGATGATATAGTCACTGCTACTTAATTAATTGTCAATTAATTGCTCTTATGCACCACAGCAATGCAGATGCAAGTAAAACCTGCAAGGAACTCAGTACTATAATGCATCTAAAAATAGCCTGCATCATGATTCTTGCCACTGCATGTGAATCATTACACCTGGGTTTCAAACTCATTAAGTCTGTACTCTCAATTACATCCCCTAGTATAAGAACTCCCATCCAAATCCCAGGTTAATTGTTTGATTAACATTTATTTCTAGAATAAAGCAATCTTGCCCTATTATTCACTTGAGAGTTTAATAGTATCTCCTTGTTCAGATGATTGGAATCCCCTATTTGTGTTCCTTAGTCACCATCCGGCTCTCCTTGTTCCTGCCTTGTATCCTGTCTCAGGGGCCAGCTACCTTGTGCTTCCCTGGTCCTTGCCTAATCCCTACCCTACAGCTTGAAGAGCTATCTCCTGTTGTAGAGAGTAATAGACCCTTTTTTGATTCCCCAACTGTATTTTCCTCTATAAAGAGGGTCCCTTAAAGGGGCTGGGTGACAACTGGGTACACAGTGGAGGTGTAAGTAACCTCAGTGTTCCCAGTGACCTTGATATGGGAGACTTTGATGGCAGGCTTTGAGAGTGCCTTCTGTCTGGGATTCAAGCTGGTAGTTCTGGATTGTGATGCAGGAGGTGGATGACTAGCGCTGACACCTTGGGAGGCCAGTGTGTTGGCATTACTCCCCTTGAAATGTGTCTGGGTCTATTTTTGGACCCTCTGGAATGCCCTTGTGGACAGACTGCCCCACAGGCTGGTGCAGGAGCTGGTTGGGAATAGGATTGTCTGTTCATAAAAATAAAATAAAAATATATATTAGATTAAATATGTATTTATTTAGACTTTTGGTTTAGTTGTGAGCAGTTATTTTCTCTTGATTCAGCCTTGAATAGTAACAGAATTTCTATATCTGTGATTTGAAGTGTATAATATTGTATCCTTTCCAGGTTTGGATAATTTTAAAGTTTAATCAATTTTTATGTCTAAACATTGTTATTGAGATTGAATTTTTCATATGATTTTAGCTGTGGTGGAGCTTTTTGCTTTGGGTTGGTGTTTCCTAGTATGCTTACTGTACATTAAATTTGGATTCCAGTTCCCACAATTAATATTTGAGTTTACTAGTTGCATTCAAAAGTGATTTAAATTTGGTTCATAGATTTGACAATCCTGCAATTTCAAAAAACATAGTAAACTTAATGAAAATGATTGATAGATTTGAACACTTCAAATCTGATTCCAGTTAATTCATTTTGTCCATTGGAAATATGCTTTTTAGCTTGAACTTTGCAAAGTGTCTATGAGTCCCTGAATTTTTAAAAATTCAAATAAAAATCCAAAGAATTCAATTTAATTAAAAAAGGCATCCTGGAAAGTAATTTGAAATTTGGACCAAGGATTTGACAATCCCACATTTTTACATTTAGGTTCTGAATTTACAGTAAAACTATCTTAAACAATTGCTAGTTCCTTTATAATTTTAATACACCTATTCTAGAGTTGGTTAATCTATAAAGATAAACCTCCTTGATATGGTTGTATGAGGCTAGCTACTGTTTCAAAAAATAAGTAATAAATATAAATATATTTGAGTTTGAGTGGCTTATATTCTCAGTTTGACATAGTTTAGACCATACTCCACTAAATTTAACCTTCATGCTTTCAACAATCATGTGAGGATTGAATATAAGGATGAGCCAAATTGAGCTTTTGGCTTGAGCCTACTTGAGGTGACATTACATCCAGACAGACTCACCTTTATATATATTAATGTACAGCCTTGAAGAATTTTTAATGTGTGAAATTTTTCTGTGAAGTTCATGCCAGTCATGTTCAGACTTATGATATTCTCTAATTTTTTGAGGAAGTAATATATTATGTCAATTTTTTTCTGTAAACTTATTTTCTGTCAAATTTGATCCAATATTATTTTTCTTTTTATTTAAATTTTTTAACTTTGCAACAATAAAAAAATCAAAAATACAAAATAAAGAAAGAATGTTCTATAGAAATTATTTTTTGACCCTTTAGTTTTTTATTTTATTTCTGGCAGTGAAATTTAATCTAATATAATTAGATTTTATTGCAACTCCTTTGATTAGTCCCTCTCAGGGAAGTAATTCTCTGAGTAACTCCCCAACTGATTACCTGACTAATCATTAAGTTGGTGGCACTCTTATCATTTTCCCATCTATTACAGGGATCAAAAATTCCAAGTTCTAAGCAGAACACTACTTGGACAAGCCTCATGACTACCATGATGAACATTGACAACATGTGGCTTCTCATGATAATATATAATACACTTTACTCATATCTAATAAAGTATCATTATCTTCTTGATTTTCTCCTTTATCTTGTTTATTATACTTCTCAGAAGTATATACTTGAAAGTGGTAGCACAGGTAGTTTATCCACACTTATACAACTTAAAGGGAAAAATCCTCCCAAGAAAAGAACCCAGCATATGGTACTCCTCACCAACTGGAGACAATACAAAGAAGGTCAGGACGTCTGTACAAGATGCACTATCTTCAACAATATCCTCATACCAACCAAATAGTGCAACTTCCTCAGTACACAAGGAGTCCTGAATCCTCCTCCAGTTCCTGAAGCAACCAAAATATCCAACATTGTATTCCAACACCTACGCTCAGCATAAATTGGAACATTCTCAGGACTACAACGTAAAAATGACAATCTCTGGATTCAAAACACCCAAAATAAGTTTACACAAGTAGGCTACCCCTGCAAACTCTGGGCAAGTGAAATTACTTTACGTTTTACTGGGGCTGCCTCACGCTTTGTAAGCAAATGGTTTGATCAACACCCTGGTTGAGCAACTTGGGTTATTGTTGGTATGTTCAAAGCTACAGATAGATGTTAGCCTTGCCAATGTACTCTACCTTGTCCTATGCAAAGCACTACAGACTACAATAGAATAGAACTTTGAAGATAATTATGTTTATTGGGACTGGAGTACAATCTAGCCAGCAGCTGCAATCTATCCAGGTGTAACTAAGAACTTGTTATCATCCTTTCAGTTGTCTGTATCTATATATACTGTAACAACCCTTGTTCTTGTCCTTTCAGACAGTTCTCAGTGGCTACCTTTGCAATAGATCCCTTTTTGCTGGCTATGCCTATCCTTATTGGCTGTCTTTGGCATGTGTGCTGCTACTGGCCTTTGCAAGGTGTACATGGCACTTTAGCTACAGCCTACGCTCTTCTTGAGCTAGCCTACTGGTGATTATCAATTGGATGTATCTTTACGCACCTCTTATGGTACTAGGAAACCATGCTGTGTTTTGTTGATGCTTAGAAATAGTCCTAGTTCTATCCTCCTAATTTGGAAGGTAGAATTCTGGTATTACTTTTTTCTATTTTTAGGGTTTAATCAGTTATCTTATTCTGGCTGGCAAACCTTCTGCTTATCAATATGATGGTTTAAATTGGGGATTATACGTCGTATAATAGCTGAGTTGATCCAATATTGACCTGTAGATTATCTGCCATGTAATACTGACCTGAACCATTAAGGAACCAATTATCTGCCATGTAATGCTGATGCAAACTTGGTATTTCCTAGCCTTTTTCACATCACTTGTTTGATATACACATGTACACCTTTCAAGATGATGGGGCTAAGTTGATACAACATCCAGTAGGATGGAATGAGATATATACAATTGATGATCTAGTGATTACACATTGTGTAATCAGTGATATTACTATATTGGTTGACAATTATACACCATATAATAGCCATATCAATTATAATAAACTAGTTATTATACAGCGTATAATCACTACACTTAATATAACAATAATCTTGTGATAATATGGCATGTGACTGATAATAATCTGTGTACAATGATTAGCCTGATTTTTTATGTCAAACAGCCTAATCTCACAACCCTGGTCACAAAAAGACTGGGACATGTTCAAAACTGCCTTCCTGGAAAAATTTTCCATAAAGGATCTGACGTTGTGATTATGACAGAACTCAGAACGTTTAAAAGACAGGAACTATTAAGGAGTAAATTGCAGCTTATGAAGACATACATGATTGAGCTCCTGACACCATCAACTTTGATGAGGCTGGACCACAATTGGACTTCTACAATGGCTTTCTCACACACATCAGACGTCAATTTGACATGAGCTGTTGCAAGAACTCCCTAGATGTGTGTTTGGAAGGGAAACAAGCTTCACAAAAGTCTGAAAACCTGTATATAACCAACAAGCATAAAGAGAGTCCCACAGCAAAGAAGGACCCTCAACCCAACAAGAAAAACAGCCAATATAATAACCCTCATCCTTGAGGTGGAAACCATACAACTCAGGTCAATTATATGAGTATTGATAACATCACCAAAGAGGGAAAAGCTCATGGGAGTGCTTAGGCAAGCTGCCCTCCCCCACCTTGCAAGACTTGTACAAGGACCATGACGTGGACTCCGTTCTCATGATTTGAATACCCTCCAGCAATCTTATAATGTTTGCCACCTAAACTGGAAATAACTCCTCACTTATCCATTCTGCTTTTTCAGATATCAGGGCACAGCACTATTTGACACTGGAGCCAACCAATCCCTCACCAAAAAAGATTTTCCAACCTCATGAAGCTACCCACAGTCCAAAGTAACATCAAGAGAGTTGTCATGGCTGATAATAGAAGCACACCAGTCACCAAAGAAGAAAAGCCCTTCTGCGCCCAAATTGGAGATGTGCAGACTATGCTCAGTGGCCCTATCATACCAATCTCCAAATATGATGTTATACTTGGTTTAGATTGGATGAGAAAGAGCAAACCCCATATCAACTAGGAAAGCACTACCCTCACCATACAACAAGGCAAGGTGCACCACCATGTCTACCCAACTCAATTTTGATACGCTCATGAAGGACCATGTATTTGTGAAAATAATGAAAACAGAAGAGGAAACTGATCCTAGCAAAATCAATTGGAACACCTGCACAAATGAAGTTATCCACTTTAAAAGTACAGAAACCAGATGTGAAAGAGACCCAATCTAAGCACAGCTAACCATTGAGTTCTCTTTTGTTTTCCAAGAAACCTTACCAGGGTTACCACCCAACTGTGGCATACAACACAAAATTAACCTCAAGGAAAGTGTATCAAAGGCACGTCCCATCTACTGTCTCACACCTCAAGAAGATGATGTTTTAAAACCCTATCTTAACAAAGCCCTTGAAAAAGGACTCATACAACCATCCAAATCTCCTTTTGGTGTATCTGTCTTTTTTGTAGCAAAGAAAGATGGAGTATTGCGCCTAGTCACTGACTACAGGGCGCTCAACAAGCTCATAATTAATAACAGGTATCACCTGCCCCTTATTAACGACTTTTTTGACACCCTGGGGGATCCCAGTTCTTCACAAAAATTGACTTGATAGCAGTTTATCACCAGATTTTTATGAAACCAGAAGATATACCAAAAACAGCCTTCAGAACAAAGTATGGTTCTTTTGAGTGTGTGTTTCTTAACTTTGGTATGACAAATGCTCCAAGCACCTTTGTAACCTTTATGAATGAAGTATTTAAATATAACATTGTAAAAAGGGCTATTGTCCACCTTGACAACATAATCATATATAGCCTGACTGTCAGTAAATGCCCTGGCATATCTTGTGTTACATAAATTCCTTGGGAAAACTCTACTGCTCTTCACAATTACAATGCTAGTTTGATGACTCTCCTAGATGCTCTAGACAATGAGTTATGTCTTCTTAAAGTTTGACCACCAGACAAACTTCCTAACCAGTGTGAAATGACAAAAATATGCAACCAAGGCACAAGAATTGATGTGAATCCTAATTCAAGCATAACTCAGCAACCACTGGACAGATTTGGATGTCCAGACACAAATTTTAAAGCCAAAGACCAGGAAATTACTCTTTATTATTTTTAGACAAATAAAGATGCAAAGCCCAATGTGTGTAATTTTACAAAGAAACATGAGTCATGCTGTTCAGAAGAAGCCCCAAAACCCCAGCCTAATGCCACAAGCAGAGTCCCTAAGACTGTCTAGAAGATTTAGGAAGATTCTAAAAAATCTAATGAAATGGTATATAAAGGTGTTGCTCACAATGATCCCCTTGTGATCATTCTAAGTTTAGCTCAATAAAATAAAGTTGATTTTAGTTGATTTTGAAAAGCTTATATTAAATCTGTGTAAGTTGTTTCCTATGAAGACCTGTCAAGACCTACTGGGCCCTGACTCTGACTAAGGAAAAACATTGGAAAGACGTCCACCTGGTCCTCCACACCCTTTAATATAACCAACTCATAGCCAAGCCCTCAAAATGTGACTTCTTGACAGAATCCCATTTTTAGGATACATTATCAGCAAGGACAGGGTCAAGCCAGACCCAGAGAAAATACAAGCCATAACCAATATACCAGCATTGCTAAATAAGAGTGAGCTTTGTAAGCTCCTAGGCATGGTAGCCTATGTTAGGAGATTCATCTCTGACTGGGGCGCCTTGACTTCTCCCTTATTTGCAATCACAGGCAAGACATAAGAATTGTATAGACACCGTTGAGATATCAACACTTTTGACAATTTAAAGAACAAATGCTCACTGCCCCTATCTTACAATATCCAAATTATAAAGGAGTGTACAAATTAGAAACAGATGCCTCCAATTACACAATTGGAAGTGTACTCCAAATTCAAACTTCAGAAAAAGACTTCCTCACTGTAGCATATGAATTAAGAAATCTGATTAGCCGTGAGCAAAGATACCCAATACACAACAAGGAACTAATGGCTATTCTCCACTGTCTAATAAAGTGACAATGCTATCTGGAAGATGCACAGATATTCAAAGTGCTAACTAACCACAAGTCATTGGTGTTATTCAAGACTTAACAACATCTATCTAGACAATAAGCCAAATGGATGAGCCTCATACAAAGGTACCCCATGATAATCAAATACAAACCAGGCAAGGAAATGCTTACTGCAGATGCCCTGTCAAGGCTATACTATAAACACCTCCTATGAACTGATGGAGACCCCAATTAGCCCATGTTAATAATGGGAAATCTCAGAGTGGTTCCACCTGGTACACCAATAGACATCCAAGAAAAATTCTTTAAGAACAAACATCTGTTCAAAAATGTATATTGTACTTTACACCACATACTACCAAGTGGTGATTCTGTATCCTATGTCCTATCAACACAAAAGATTGACACAATCCTTTGATACCACAGAGATCTGGGACACACCTGTATCAGAAACTTGCATGAATAACTTAAGACACAAACTGACAGGCCAACATTCTGGATGACATCAAGGAAGTGCTAGACTAATGTGAATTCTGTGAAAATTACGCCCAATCCAAGGCACCACCCAAGTCAGTAATACCAGTATCAATCACACAACCTTTCAAAGTGTGGTCACTGGATATTGTGGGACCAATACCTGGCAACAATAAAGGAAAAAATTACATTATCACAGCAATTAACTATGCAACTATGTGGCCTTTAGAACAAGCCACAATAAAACACAAACAATGTAAGACAGTTTATTGGCAAAGAAATTATATCTAAGTTCAGGAAACCTGAACTTCTAATCATGGACAGAGGAACCAAACTCAAAGCTATCAACACCAATATTTACCTTGCCAAAAATGGAATAAAACACACTGTGGCCAGCCCTATCATCCACAAGCAAACAGAAGAGTTGAAAGACATAATGGTTCCTGTGTGGAAGCCCTCAGTAAGTTATCTGCTAAAAATCTAAAAGCCTGGGTCAACATGCTGCCAACAGCACTTATGATGTGCAAAACACAAGTTAGCTGCAATACAGGCAAAAGCCAATTAAACTTGTCTATGGACATAAACCTGACATTGTTAGCACTAAGTCAGGACCATGATTACCTCTGCCTGAGAAAGTACCAGACAAAAATGATCCTGATGTACAGCACGCCAGGAAAGACCAAGAGGACAAGGAAAAAAGAAAGGGTTAGGAGGGGGGAAATCTCACTACAACAGGAATGCTTCTAAGTCAGGGACAAAATCTAGGTTGTTAATTACAGCATGCACAAATTAGAACCAGGGTAACAAGGACCATGAATCATCATGAAAGTCAAACCAAACAACACTTACCTTTTCAAAGAAATCGGTGCTTTTACATAACTCAAGTGAATGCATCATGACTGACTCTACCTGTGCAAAGCAAGAACAGCACAATGTAATTCTCAACTTCCTGTACCTAATTCAAAACTTGATCAATATCAAACCTGAATCCCTGAAACTTTCAAGAAAATCTTTAAGTTTCCACCTTTTAGCACCCCAGGGGGAGATGTAGTAACATCTTTGATTACTCCCTCTTGGAAAAGTAATTACCCAAGTAACTCCCTGTCAGGATACCACATCCCAGTTGGGGTTCTGTTTGCCTTAGCAGCCAACTTGCTCTGTTGGGAGAAGGTAAGAGCCCACCATAAATGGGGTACTAACTTGATGAGATAAGATGCTGATCAGCCTACCAAGGCCAAAGTTCTGGTGGAGGGCATCATGGTATCAACTAACCCACCCAATGTAATGTAGGCTATGCCTGCATGTTGACTGGCTGTGGGAGGGGAAAGATCTGGGCTGGGGGAAGGCAGTCAGTTCTGGGTGTTGGGGTGCTTCCATATCTTTCTGACAGGTAGGAAAATAATTGTACTTCTCACAGAATATGGCAGCTGGGTGCTTGTACCAGGCTCCCTTGTGATAGATTGTTTGTGGAGTTTTCTGTTGGGCCAGGCGGTCAAATTGGGAGATATTGTCCAAGATAAACCCCTTGCACTCCAGCTTAAGTGGATAATCAGATAAATGCAGCAGGCCAAAGGATGCTCTGGGTGGACAATAAAATGTGGGCTGTTTTTCAGGAACGTCCTCAGGAATGTGGGCTGTCAGGTCAGGATTTTCTGTTGGAACAGTAGTGAAGTGAAAAACAACCAAGATTAAATAAAGAATAAAATATAAGAACCAAGGTCCCATAATCTTATGTATTTCAGAATGGCAATACCTTTTATCAAGACTTCACAGAGTTTTAATATCATTCAAAAATGCTGAGTTCAGATTTAAACCATTACCTAATAGTTGAATTGCTCAGTTGCTTCTGGCCCAAGAGTTCCAGGCCCATTCTGAACCTTCTGGTCCACCATTTCCTCTGTTGAAGTGACCCCCATTTGACATTCTGAAGATAACATCTTCATGGCTCCATCATTGCTACTGGAGTTTCTGTCATCCTGGGTCATGGGACCTTCAGAAACTATAAGCTGAGTCAACTTTTGTCCCTGAACTGTGCATCTTCTGGAGTAACTTCTAGATCACTGCCTGGCCAGAGATCACATGTCCAGGTGGTCCAGAATTCTAGTCAATCATCTGAATTCCCTTTAAACTTTGACTTTTCATGCTAAGCAGCAAACCTGTTTTTGGATAGTCAGTCAGCTATGACAGGGATGACACCATGTTGGTTCAGCACTTTCGGTAATCTAGATTGGTCTAGATTAATCACCAGCCTATGACACTCCTCTGCACTCTGCAAATTTGAGGCCAGAAAGCCCTGAAAATTCCCCTTATTAATCAGATTCAAATTGCTGCCTATTCCAGCTCTCTCATTGGCTAGCTGTAAAAAACACAGGTGGGCGGCCTGAGGGTCTACAGAATCCCCACACCCATTAGAACCAGGTCCCAAGTTTGATCCTCTTAGTTAGAGTTTACCACTTCTTTTGGAAGAAATGTCATTCATGACACTCCCTGACTGATTCCCTGACTAATCATTAATTCAGTGACACTCTTATCACTCACCTATCTATTACAGGATCAAACATTTTGAGTCCTAAGCAGAACACTACTTAGACAAGCCTCATGATCACCATGACATACATGGACCGTATGTGGCTTATCATGATACTATATAATACTCTAAACCCATATCCAATAAATTATTATTATCTTCTTAATTTTCCCATTTATCTTGTTTATTATACTTCTCAGAAGTATATACTTGACAATTTTAAAAAAGTAAAGATTTAAAATTAAGCCTGTTAAATACAAAAATAAAATTAAAAATAGGTATATTTGTATCTCAAAGTTTTTATTAGTAAATAGAGTATATTTAAAGTTTTAATTTATTGTAAAGCTAAAAAAGTACTTATGAAGTAAATTATAGTTGGATCAAATTTGATAGAAAATCAATCAACAGAATATCTTACTCCCTAAATTTTCAAAGGTCATGAGTGTTGCTTTGGAGGGAAATAAGCTATACTAGTACCCAGAATTTATTCAGTTGTATCTGATTGTCCGGGATTATTGCAGGGTTATCAATTTGACGTAGAGGGAGTAGTTGCTTGATTTTATTATGTGGCAGAGGCTTATATTAGGCCTGATATTAGAGTATTTCATAGGGTTTTCAAATATCAATCCCACAGCTGAACCAGTTGACACATACAGCTCCTCTTTCTCCTGACTTAAGTTGATCTGCTGGGGTGTTAACAGGGCCCATAGTAAAGCAGATATTTAATCAATAATCTGGGCTTACAGTTGCTCCTGGCAATGCTCCTCCACGACATAAAATTATATATTTAATCTTAGATGTCATTTTCAATTGAAAATTAAATAAACTATATTTAAAAAAAACTGAAATATTGCAATAATATTAACAAGCTGGAATTTGTGCTCCTATTTGAGAAGCTTTCTTGAGCCTAAGTAGCCAATTTTAGAGGCAAATGAATTGAAAACGATGTTATTTTGTGTATAAAATTATCAATTTAGTAACAGCCCCAATTTTTTTCTTTGATGTTGGCGTATTTTTAACCAAACAGTATATCACTTGGCTTACATTGCATCCAGAATGTAACACATTAAAATTTATTTTTGGCTTTCTTTTACTGGCTGTCCCGTTTTTAGGATTATGTATTTGGATTCATTTCAATGTGTGCTTGATTATTTTCACAATCAGATACCTGGTTGGGCGCTAATTCTGTTGTGTAGAATTGATATTTAAGTGGAACCATTTTTAGTTTATTCTGGGATAAACTGGCTTTGTTTTAGGCTATCATATTTTTGTTTATCTCAGCAGGTTGTAAAACTAATTCATATAAAGCAGCTCGGAATATTAAATTTGATACAACTGTGATAATAGTTTTTTTGAATCAAGTCACATAGTGATAAGTTAACTTGGATATTTAAAAGAATAAAGCAACTAGCCTTTCTTTTATCTAGAATAATATTCTTTATGACTTAAAAAGAAGCATAATAAAATATAATTTAGGCATTTATATGGGAAGTACTTTGGGTTCAATGCTAGTTTTTTATTGGCTTTAAATCAATAAATAATTGTAGCCTAAATATTGTAAAGTAAGATTAAAAGCAGATCAAATATGATAATAGAACAATTATAATTATTTACTTTTACATAGCGATATTGATATGATACTAAACATTGATTAAGAAAGAGCCTTTCCAAGCTTTAAAAAACCCAGCTAGCAATTAGAAGAATAAACATTTGGTTTATTAAACATATACAAAATTCTACTTTGAAATTTTATTATGTTTGGGCACCCCTCGTCAAATGGAAAATTACACACTTGTAACTTATGGAACCATTACAAAACATTATCATATGTTAAAATAAAATTTTATTAGTTACCCCACAATGAAATAACAATTAACAAAAAAACGCTCATGGCTGGGATCGAACCAGCAGCCTCAAGATTAACAGTCTTACGCGCTAGCCAATTGCGCCACACGAGCTATTTTAGTTTATTATACATATTTTTCGGCGGTAGTATATATAGTACACATATATGTTCTCCAGATAAGTTCCTATTTATATCAGGAAATTTATGTATATGAATTAATATGACCATATTTATAATATAATGCTAATTATATCAGAAATAAAATTATTTTTTTGCTTTTAAAATGTTAATAAAACTGTAAATCCAAGCAATATATCATTTAAATTCCTTTTATTTAGCTTAGCTTTGTCTTTCTTTCATATCTTCATTGTATGATAAGAAGTTTTAAATAATGGAAAATCAAATTATGCTTTCTATTTTTATATTCTGAATATATATGTTAATGAATTTATGTTACTATATCATTTCTGACATTAATTTTATCAAAAGCTGACACTGTAGAAGTACTTCCTGTTTGAAAAATGTAGGATTGTCAAATCCAACATACAAAATTAGTAATATGAAGTAAAATAGGAATTATTGTTCACTAAGTAATTTTTTAAAATAAAACATAATATATGATTTTGTAGACACAATAAATGTTTTAAACTATGTCTATACCTTTTCAACCAATCAATAAAGAACTAATATTAATTTGAGTCAGAATATCAAAACTCCATACAAGGTTTATTATGTTTATTTTTGAAAATAAAGGGATTTTAAATAAAAAATCCAAATATAAAATTGTCTATACAGTATGTCCAAGACCAGTTTGAGCCCCAAAACACAAAACAGGAATCCCAATTTTATCCAGGGATACATTAAGAGCATATAATAACAAAAAATAAAATACATCATACCTTAATTTTCACAGATGTTGAGATGGACACATAAAAGTAAGATTAAAGTAAACTAGAGTCACACATATAACAAAATATAACCTATATGAATTTTCCTGATGACAACAGGAGAAAAGCCATTGCTAATTTTAATGTGGCACATAAAATAATCAAACACCAGTAAAAAACATAATCACACTCAAAGTTTATGATACACAACCAAAAGACAGAACAACTCAAACTTACACAATAATATTTGGATTACAAACAGCACCCAAATGCATGTTATTTATTTACCAAAGACATATTTAGAGCACATAATTATCAAATAGAGAGTTACAAAATTGTGCACACAGTAAAAAAACAGACAAATAACAATTTTTTCACCTTATTTTGATTGAAATCAAGACCCAAAAAGGAAAAATAAATATCCATATTTAACTCAATTGTTTTCATTTAGGGAATTTGGGTATCAAATTATAAGATCCAGCTTTCTGATTAAATCATTCAAATATCAGGTAGTAAATTTATAATAAAATTAACTCATAATAATCACATAAACATAAATATATTTCTCTTTTATTAAAAGTTTATTGCATTTTTTGCAAGTGATAGTGATTTTTCAATTAATGACACTAAGTACAGTAGTTTTATAAACTGTTGAAATAAACAAGACTATCTCAGTCTAAAAAAATTAAAGTGGATTCAAATATATTGTAATTTAATATAAATTCCTGAATTTTTGATTTTTTTATCTCAACAGCTTATAAAACTAATTTGTTAAGAGCTTATATAAGCCTTCAACCAAGAGCAAGCAAATAATACAGCTTGTGTATACAACCTGGGCTTTAACTACACACATGATGGCAAAGAGCTGTATGTTACTTCCAGTGAAACTGTCAGCTTGTTGTTTTTATACCACTCAATGACCACCACTGATCAGTACAATCAACAAACCTGTGTACAAGAAGACATTGGAACTAATCTTCCTTTGGCTAATGCTACTCTAATTTCATTGTATGAATACACCCAATCATCATCCACCATTTATCAGGAAGCAGTCTCAATCTTGACATGGAAGAAAGACTAAAAATATAATAAATCAGATTGTCCAGGAGATTATTCCCTTGAACACCGCAAAGCTGGACTTTCAGGTAATTTCTGAATATCTAATTTCACCCAAGAAGCCATCATAAAGTAGTTCAAGGGGTAAACAAGCAAGGAAACACTCTCAAAGCAAGGTCTGTATGTTCTAAAAGGGCATCCTGATGTACAGAGGCTTATTATATCATAATATCACTATTAAACATGGTTCTTAAATCAAACACACTCATGTCAGATACCAAATAAGTCATCATGATATTTGTGTCTCAAAGAAGATGATACAGGTATGAATGTGTGGATTTATAATATTGGCACAATTATTCTCCAATTTTTATGAGGATTAGTGGGTTGAGTCCATAAATATACCATGCAATCCAGAATTTCTGGGATTTTCTAGAAAACTTCTAATATCAACTAGTGATGATGGTTTTATATCTTATTATAAACTGGCTGTATCTTTCTGGAATTATGGCACCAAAAAAGCCATTATGACAAAAGTGATAAAAAACAAAGATTGATTTTATTGGGGAATTTTGGAGTTTCCCTGAGGGGGATTATTTTATTTAACTCCAGCAAATTATTTCAGCAGGTATGGATAAAAGTTCACCATGAAGGCCATGTTGGAGATATGTAAGTCAATAGTGACCAACTACACAGTCTATCTGAGTAATCAAACAGAGGACAATAAGAAGGCAAAGGGCAACATCCAAGAGGAAGTATTCTGGTGCTTAATATACCTGCTAGGCCATACAGACTGTCATCTTGCTGATAATATATTTTAAAATATTGGCAGTATAATCTGAGCCAGTGATCCAAAGAACATGGCTGCTATACTACTGGACTTAAAAGACCATAACAGACTGTTTAACCAGAGTGTTTTCTCTAAGCTTTTCTCTAAATTAGTATTTAATATGTTGGATACAGGAAATATTCACCACAGTCCTTTTTCTCCCCCTTTTTGCTCCACTCTATTTACTTCCACTCCACCCACAACAGAAAAAAGTACACAGCACTGCATGATGCAGCAAGTATTTCTGGAAATTAGCCTTTATCATCTTCCTTGCGGTAGGATACAATATCTAGAAAGACACCATCTAGAAAACACTATCTTTAAAATGCCATCTAAAAAGCCATCTCAAAAATATGTCCAAAAACGCCATCTAGAAAGACACCATCTGGAAACCCTATCTTGAATTTCTGGCTAAACCACCCCAGATAACTTGAAATGTTAATAAAAGCCCAATTTTTTTGAAAAAAATGAAAAAATATATGGCTAGACTCAAAAGCATCTAAGAATTTCAAATCTGCAATAAAAATGTGGGGTTGGAAAATACCAACTATAGTTCTCAAAGCTCCAAAGGCAACACATCCCAAAATAATGATATTTCTGTATTAAATTTTGACTCTATATTAAACATGTATATATACATATTAAAAATAACAAACAAAGCATACATGTAGACTCAAAATTATCTAGAAATTTTAACTCTGCAATAAAAATGTAGGGTCATTTAGTATCAACTATAGTGCACAAAGCTCCAAAGCCAACATACCCCAAAACTGTGATATTTCCATATTAAAATTTGTTCCCATGTTTGTATCTATATACTAAAAATAAAGTCAAAATTAAATATTAGGAATTAAAGTGTTTAATGGAGGAGTAAATTTATCAGGATTTAGCCCCAAGAGCCTTGGAAATGCCTTTGAGATGGGTAAGGCAGCCTTCTCTGGTGTAATAGATCAAAAACTCCTTAGTAACATTTGCAAACTTGACCTGCTAGTCTGCATGCTTAGATACAAAAGCTTTTTTTTGATGGCCTGAGGGTAAAGCTGGTCCCCATGGACATACTGGATCTTCAGATTGTTGATAATCACAATGAATCTGGGCTTCTTTATCTTAACCAGGCAGGAAAATTGGTTGTGCCAACCTTCAAGTGATTAGGTGGTCTTAGTTACGCTGTCCTTAACCTGATTATAGCAGTTCCAGTTAATGGAGTCACTACCCTTTTATATAAAATCATTAATGGAACATTTTAAATTTGAAACCCAAACATTACAGATCCTTCTATGATAAGAAATAAAACCAGTATATTAAAAATGGTTTTTTAATGGCTGTGGTACAGGGAGATAGTACTATCAAAGTGGCATTAATTTGAGTTGATTTATTATATATAGTCATAAATTAATATTATACTTTATTCCCAGTTAATAAGGGAAAGTCTTGGATTTATCACATAAAAGTATAATTATTATTTGATTACAGATGCCGACTTTCTAGATGGCATATTTTAGGATATTTAATATGTGGTTTTATACTCAAAAAATCTTATTTGGATAACACTCTTTTTATTTTAATTTGTTATAGCGTTTTCTAGATGCTGTTTTTCTAGATGCCATATTGGAAACCAATATGTAAAAATTAACTAATTAATAATTTTAATAACTTTTTTTAAGTTTGCTGATGTAAATCCTGACTCTATTGCAATTTTTCCCTAGAAGACATCTTGCTAGATAGTGTTTTCTAGATGGTGTATTGCACCTTCCTTGCATATCCAACCCCCTCCTCACACCCAATCTGCACTCTTCCTCACATCCTCAATTGATCTTTCTAGCCATACTTGAACACAAGGCTCCCATGACTAACCACAAAGGCACTTTAAGGATCCAATGTCCTTTGTTTTCTTTTGGATTCCCTGTTATCTGTGCTTTAATTTTCTCTTATAGCCAATTAAACACATAATAGAAATTATATAATGTCACAATTTTATTTGTTTCATTTATTTTTTAATGGAACATATTGATCTCACATTGTCTGAAAGTTGAATCAGCACATCAAAAAATTCTACATTAGCTTTCAAATTAAAGTAAAGGCATTTTGGAATTCTTGGCATGAATTCTAATAAAATTTACTCCAAGTGTAAAGTTAATGTAGGATTTTTTGGTATGGTTATTTGAATTGCAGACAATGCAAGATCAACATACTCCACATATACTGTAAATTCAGAAGCTAAACATATAAATGAGGGATTTTCAAATTCTTGGTCCAAATTTCAAATCACTTTTGCGGTCAACTCAGCTGAATGAAAATTAAAATATTTGATAAAATCAACCATTTAATTTAACTTTTTTGGTTTATTTAAATTGGCAAATTTTGAATCTCTTGAGCAGATAACTCAACTAACAAAAGACAAAGCACAGCAAACAAATGCAGGATACATGAATCAGAAATTCAGGATTCTAATGTACCATTTGAGATTTCCTGTATGCCAAACAAATCATAGACATCATGTAAAAATTAACAAATCTGAAATTGCGGGATTGTCAAATCCAAGAACCAAATTTCAAATCAAAAATGTGGTGAATTTGAAATAAATATAATTTATGGGTGTCTCAAAAGGGATGTTAAAGGATCTAGAGTGAATTTTTGCTAATTCTTTTAGGAATCATAGGCATTCTCAAAAACTACCCTATTTCATTTTAGGACAGCTAAAATTTAGATGCTTGATTACAGTAGATTCTAGAAAACACTAATAATAAAATAGAATTATATATTACAATCTATTTTTATCACATTGTCTTTTCCTTTATGTGTTGATAGTTCATTTGCTGTTGATCATGTGCTTGCCTTTAATTGGATAGTTTCACCTCCAGTTGTCTTGGCAATAGGAAATCAAATTGTCTCCCCAAGACCAGCTGGTCTTGGGGAGACAATTTGATTTCCTATTGCCAAGACAACTGGAGGTGAAACTATCCAATTAAAGGCAAGCACATGATCAACAGCAAATGAACTATCAACACATAAAGGAAAAGACAATGTGATAAAAATAGATTGTAATATATAATTCTATTTTATTATTAGTGTTTTTTAAAATCTACTGCAATCAAGCATCCTTAATAGCAATACATTAACATTTTTTGTAGAAAACTGATAGTTTATCTTTCCCCCTCCTTCCTTCCTTGAAATTCTTTCTAAGTTTTTTTGGCCCCTGGATACGCTGGGGGCCAAAAAACTTTTAAAAAATTTCTGCGTCATCAGGAGGGTAGCTCATATATCATTATATGGGTTTGTGTTTGCTATATGTGATTTAGAGTGAAGAATATTACATCATTTCTAGTTTAGACAATTTTACATTTCACTTAATTTCATGTCTAAACATGGTTGTTGAGATTGAATTTTTCATTTGATTTTATCCAGAGTGGATCTTCTTAATTTGGGTTGATTTGTCCTAGTTTCTTACTATACATACAATTTGGATTCCAGTTCCTGCAATTAATATCTGAGTTTACTAGTGGCATTCAAAAGTGATTTGAAATTTGGTTCTTGGATTTGACAATCCCGCAATTCCAAAAAACATAGTAAACTTAATGAAAATGGTTGATGGATTTGAACACTTCAAATCTGATTCCAGTAAATTCATTTTGTCCATTGGAAATATGCAGTTTGACTTGAACTTTGCAGTGTCTATGAGTTCCCGCATTTTTAAAAAATTCAAATAAAAATACAAAGAATTAAATTTAATTAAAAAGGCTATCCTGCAAAAGTGATTCAAAATTTAGACCAAGGATTTGACTATCCCACATTTTTATGTTCAGGTTCCAAATTTAAAGTAGTATAGTGCATATGCATGTCATAAAGTTAGCTTAAAATAAAACAGAGACAATCAGAAACACCACATGATAAAGACAGACAAATAAAATAACCAAGACATGCCAAGAAGCAACAAAAACCAAAAAGCAGATAGTGACATCAAAGGAACAAAGAATTTACACTTTAAAGGGGCCTACTTTATCATATGAAAATAGCTCAGAAATAATATAAAAAGAAAGGATTTGATATCAGATATAGCATTGAATAATTTTAATTAAATGTATTATGGAAAAGGGTATAATGTGATCTTTGACAACATTGACAAGGAGGTTGTGGAAATTGAGGGCTTGGTGAATGAAGTACATGAAATAGTTTGATAAGCTATAGTAAAAATTGGGGAGAAGATGCAGACACCTCACATAATCTCAGGCCTGGGTTAAATAACCCACCTGAGGATGTATTAAACAGGATCTTAAACCTACCAGAAAAAATTATAAGGCATCTAGATATCAAACAGGCTACTAATTTCTTTGCACTTGACATATGGGGAGATAGTTATGACCTGTAGAATATGCTCAGATGGGCTTCATAATAAGACCCACATAAAATTTAGGATTCACCTCCTAAGCTAGGGAATACAATGCCAGCAACATCATTTCAGGCTGTCAATTGGTTATAAAAAGGAATATGTAATGGCTAACTTTAACAAGAACATAAAATAATTTTTTACTAATAGAAGGGGGTCGGAAAGAAAACATACTGATATGATATGTGCCTCCTATATTTTATGGTAAATACACAGACTTTTTGTGGATCAGGTGTATATTGCAGACAAAGAGAAAAATTAGCTGGTATTAAAAATTCTGGTTGGCATCCAATGCCCACAGCCAATCTTCATATATTTAAGCCACCTTTGGGAACCTCTCTATGATTTTTCTGTATAGACAAGTGTGTGTATGATCTCTATTAATGCCAAGAATTTCATTTCAATACTTTTACTGAAAACCCCAGAATCAAACCCTGTCCCCTGAAGATGACTTGTGTCAACCAGGATAGACGGGGACCTGCCAACCTGTTGAGTCACAGACTCAAGTTATCAAATTACTTTGCAACCTGTTAGCTTGTTAAAGAAGATTCCCCAAATGGTCATCAGATTGACGCCAGTCTTGTGCCACTGAGGACCCAGACCTACACAGAGGTTGTGGCCTGCCTAAAGGAGGTTAAGACAAGGCTTGATACTGGCCCCACCAATTGTCACAGTAGGTTCCATCATGCCAAGAATTATCTGCCCAAGCAGGAAGGCTTGAAAAGCTGGGAAACCTTTATCAAAATTGACCAAGTTAACAGATTTAAATCAAACAGTCAATTGAAAATGGGTTACGGCTGCTCCAGTCTGTCAGCTGAAACCAGCTCCTCCTTGAAAATTGATGTTGATAAATTGGCATAATTTGAGGGTCACCCAATACAAGCTTGTTAATAATCATGGTTGTCAGAAATTGATCACACAAGGGTTCTTTGAAACCTGGACCAGATACTTACTTGACAATGTGGAAGGAATAGGAGGCCAAGATTCAGGTGGTATTGCTTAGTCAAATTTTGATATTTATTGGATAATTTTCACTGTTTCAACTCTTAAGAGTTGAGTCCTCCCAAAATTTTACTCAATAAAAATCATTTATCCCTAGTTCTAATTTACTTTTCAAAATGCATCCTGTGGTTGGGTTGTTACAATATCTTCCATATAATCTAATTCTCAACCAAATCATTTCTGGAAGATGGGGCCCTGCAGTTGGAACTTTGTTGTTGGTGCCACCCAATGTTAATTTCATGCAAGCTGATTATGGAGCCCCCCATTCTGGAAACTGAAAATTGTGTTGCCTCCCAAGGTCCAGAATGTTATTCTGAAGATATGTTGATGCTTTCTCAGGAAATTTATCTTGGGCTACTTTGGTTAGGATTAATTGTTCTACTTAATTCTAGTATTACAATTGGAAATTTTACAAAAAGATATCCAAAGCCACGTTGGCGGTTAATCATTAATTCTATGTGGATTTGAGCGGCAATTCCCCATCACTTAGAAACAGCTTCATATTATCCTGAAATTTCTGTCACACCAATGAGCACCAGCTGCTGCCAGTCCCCAGTCCAGAATTGTCAACACAATTGGCTGGCTCAGGTGATGTAGTGAACAGAAGCAGTAGAACAAAGCATCACCACTTCTGTTTTCCAGAGCTAGCCCAACCAGGATCTGCCACCCTCAAAACTCTATCCCAAGGTCCACACCCCACCAGCAAAATTCACAAAGAACTGAAGTCCACAAAAATGAAGAAGCAAAATCATATTATATAAAAACCCCAGCAGTATGAGGATGACCATATTGTTATTTTTAATATTAAAGATTTATGAACCTTTGGTTCCAGAAAATTCTACCCTATTTAGTTTTAGTGATCTTTCATATCAACACTTATCAAGTAGACAACAAGGCGTCCGCCTGCTCTAGAGACCAACTTGCTGACCCACTACCAGCGCTATACTGTCCCCCTGGAGCACCCTTTGGACCAGTGCATTTCACCAAATACCCCCAAACCCCGCCTACTCCAAGTTCAACCTGGAGAACATACTAATTGCCAACCCCTTGGCAAGGTTTAGAGAGACTGAAAATATATATTGTGAAGAAAAATGGTACATGATGCTACCAAGATTGTTCAAGGACAAGTAAAATTATCTGCCTGCCTACCTGATTCCTATGACCCCACCTCTAACCCCATAACCTGACCACCCAATGAAACTTGCCGCTGCAGAGAACACATCCACCCAGCTGTTTGGAGTACTCTATATTTCTCTGACAGGTTTGATAGACTCCATAGTGCCCAACTCTGACCCTGGGTCTTTACTCAGGCAGTCCCTATCTTAAATTATCAATTTAGCACCCATCCTATGGTGGGTGTCATGCCCTACCAAAAAGGGCAGGGTCTTTAAAGGACTATAAGTTTAAATTTGAACTTAGGTTTGATTTAAAATCTATTAGGTTTATTCAATAAAGGCTCTTACCTTGATTTCTTTTGCTTTTGCTTTTGCTCTTTGCGCACAGTTTCAGGTTTCCTTATCTTATTTTATATATAAGTCCTATTTAAAATAGGGGTTCTTTTTTTCTTTTGCTGCTTACGCAACTGCCGTCTTCCCCACCTTGCAGTTGCAGATCTTTGGGTTGCTGTTACTAGTATTGTTCTATTCAACTTATCATGTGTTTCTCCTGGTCTATCAATCATATCTGTCCAGAAACTCCCTGTTTTTTCTTGAAGATCTCCTTCAGGACTTGGTTTTTCTTATCTATAAATAAATAACTTAGAAGAGTAAATCTTTAAGCTGAAATTCCAAGTAAGTTTCCCCTAAATCACTATCTACAGGTTTTTTCTCTTCAATATTTTACAGTAGTTTTAAAAGCTATGGCAACAACCAAAAATACCTCAGATTTAAACAAAATGATCTCAGATTTGAACAAAATCCAAGTTGCACAAGATTCAGGATTCAAATAATTTAAATATTTTTGGTTAATAAATGAACTGTCAAACAAAAAACAAAATTTCACTAGCCCATTATACAAAATTATATCAAACATCAAGCAGTGTAGTTCAAATCACAAACAAGATGAACTGACACAAAAAGTGAAACAGATGGATGCTATTCCGGAGTATATTATAATCCAATCAGGATTCATATGAGGCACTGACAGAAGGACTAAAATGAAACAAAATTTGAGCAATCTAGAAGTGAGATTCCACAAGCACAAAACAAAATGAACTCACACAAGATGTGTAGTATGAGCAGCCTAAAATAGAAAACTATCAATTTAACAGCCAATCAACAGCTATCCAATTTAGGAACAGAGGCATTTTATTCATTTTCATGGCTCCAGATTTGTATGAAATGGTTTTGAGAACCTTCCAAATATGGACTCAAGATAACAATAAAATAAAATCATTAATTTTTAAAATTTCTACTTTTAGTGATTTTATCCTAGGTTTTTTACAATGGTTTTTGCTAGTAATATCTTTGACAGCGCCAGAAGCTAAGCCAGCTTCAATGGAGGTGAGGCTCAGAACGTGGAGGCACCTGTTTACACCCAAGCCTTTGAGGCAGGTAACAAGGAAACTGACCTGTTACTGACCCATGACCTATATGACTTTGGCTTGTTCAGTAGTCACTTAGTGTCTAGCTCTGCCCCTGCTCCCATACCCACCCCTGCACAAGCTGCCCACCAAACAATCAATCAGGATGACAACCTTGATTTGGAACAACTTTCTACCACCAGCCAACCTGCCCCCTACAGCCAATCAGGCTTCAGCTCCCCTGGCCCAGCACCCTAAACAACAAATCATCACCGCCCAAATTCTTCAGGACATTGTAGCACTGAATCTACAGGGTCTGTCCTGGGAACAGATTGCTGCCCAGTTTCAATTTATCCAAGCTACTGTCATGCGGGAATTCAACAACCTGATGAACAGGGGGAATCTGATTGGGACGGCCAAGAAGCCCAAGAAGGCCCCAAGTCACAAATATCTGAGGCATACCCAATCATGCTTGACCTCCTCCAGCAGGACCCCGAGCTTCCCTTGACCCAGGTCCACAAACAGCTTGCGCACCATAGCATATGGGTCTCTGAGCGCATGGTGTAGCTCTAGATGCATGGAAAGGTGGGTTCCATACAGGTTCTTATCAATTTTGCTGGCGGCCAATGTGATGGCTCTGAAGATTCCCTGTATGATACCACCATTGAATCAACCCTGGTCCAATGCCTGACTAGTATAACTGATGATGTCATGTTTATATCCTATTATAAGCTATCAATAGCTTTTGATGATTTCAGCAAGCAAGAAAGAGCCGTCACTCAAAAAGGAAGGAATAAGGTCAAGAAGGGGACTTTCATTGGTGCGTTTCTGGCTGTTTCAGACAAGGGTTTTTTCTACTATCAGACAAACCCAGATTTCTTTGATGGCTACTTGTACAGCCACATCCTTGGTGGATTACTCAACTCCTGGGATGGCTTGAACTCCAAGTACTGGGTTTTCTTGAGCCACCAGATAAAGGATAGCTCCCCTTCCCTTGAGGCCATCCAGCAACGTGGGCACCAGGCCTCTGTGTACCAGCTGGTCACGCTGACATCCATTTGGCTGATGTTGTGTTTTTTAATATTGGAGATACACTCCAGGAGTGCCGCCCTCAGGCTTTCAACAACCTCTATCTTGGGGTCCTTGACCACAATTCTCTCTTTGGTCACCAACTGATGGCTGACTTGTTTGCACAAATGGTTTTCCATTTGAACATGGATAACTAATCACAGAAAGACAAGCACCTCCCACCCTATGCCACAACCACCTACCAGCCAATACAATGATAGACAAAGGATATGACAAGTTGTATATGATGGCCATCACACAAAATCCTCCTGCCTCCACCCCTGCTACCAACACCCCTCACCTGCAAGCCCAACCCACCTAATCCCAGATCCCCCAGGCCAGCACCGCCTCTATGTCTTCCTTCCCACGTTATTTTTCCTCCTAGGCATCACTCTTTCTTGCCTCAGTAAACCCCCTGTTGCCAAACATTTTCTATTTATATTATCTTTATTTTGAATTTCAATTGTTCATGTTCTCTTTTTTTATATTTGGTTTTATTCTTTATGTTTAGCTTATTTCTATAAAATCATATATTTACTATGCCATGTATCTAGATCCAGAACATAGTTATTTTTAGCACTTAAACACACCCCTTGTGAAAATATTAACAACAATTTGGTGATCAGCTAAATTTGAATTATATAACTATAGGTTAATTGATTTTAGATAAAGTTGTTACTGATCCAAATTCAAAACCTTAATGATAAATTTTAAGCCAATCAGGAGATGGTGATAAAGTGATTGTTGTGACATAAAGGGTCATTCAATAATTCTTTGATGCACATGTGCTAATTAATATGATTGGCTGGTTGTTTTACCATTGTATGCCATTACTGCTGTGGCAAGTTGTTGGTGGACTAGTGCCCAATTGGCTGCTGGGTTAGCACTAGTCAATCAACAACTTGCCACAGCAGCAATGGTTCACAATGGTGCACAATGGCAAAAGATCCAGTCAATCATATTAATTAGCGCAAATGCATCAAAGAATTAGTGAATGACCCTTTATGTCACAACAACTACTTTATCACTAAGCTCCTGATTGACTTAAAGTTTATCATTAAGGTTTTGAATTTGGATCAGTAACAACTTTATCTAAAATCAATTAACCTATAATTATCTAATTCAAATTTAGCTGATCACCAAATTGTTGTTAATATTTTCACAAGGGACTGTGCAAAGCAACAAAAATAATATGGCAATTAAGGAATCAATACCAACACAAAGAAAGCAACACATATTGAGATAAGTGTAAAACATATACACAATGGTTAAAAAGATGGGATGATGTAGCAAATGGGAAAACAAACAGGAATAAATAAAGAGGCAATAGTATCAAAATAATACAGAATTTATTGGGGAAAAAGCAATAAAAACATATGAAAAGGTTAGTAAAAAATAAATGAGAGAATTGAGAAGCTGCTAAAAGACCTCAACTCAGAAATTGCTGAAATTAAAGAGATTGTCTGCAAGGTCAAAGCAAGAGTTAAGTCTGCCGTCCTTGAAGGGGACAAAATAGACAAGGTGTCCACAAAGGCCTTTATGACAAAAATACCAGACACCCTGGAGAAGACAATTGAGCGCTTACTAAATATTCAAAAAACTGTGGCCAAGGGCCTTCAGTTCAAGTTATTTGCCCTCTTCACGCCGTCTATCTGGACAGATGACCCGGAAATGTATGCCAATCTCAAGCCAGCCAAGCGCGCTAGGAAAGAGGACACAGAATTTCCTGCTCAACTTCTTGCGCCAAGAATGGCCAAGCTGGCCAAGGATGCGGGCAAGGAAGAAATACAAGAAAGTAACCTAAAAAATAAAATTAATAAATTTTAAAAATACTTACCTTTTTTTCTTAGAAAACATAGACAGTGCACTCTGCCTGGTCCTGGTCCCTTTTGTCCCTACCACATTCTACACCAACTACACCACTCATGTGGCCAAGCAGCTGTTTCTGTCCCTCCTGTCTTGTGGGAGCTGGAGGACTGCATCCATGGGTCCTTTCCTATGTTGCAGGAGGCATTGGCCAGGCTGACACATGGCAAGGGGGCATCCAAGTGGGCAGTTACTGCCTACAAGGATGCCCAACTGGTCCGCCTGGACCCGGTATTCCTCAGTGTAGTTTACTGTGTAAACTCCATTGAGCTTGTTTGGGACGTCCTGGAGATGCTCCCATTCAAAAATGTACCAGAGATGGGCCAGGTGCATGCAGCTGCTTGCTTCTGCTTCCTGATGGAGCACACAATATCTTACCTGTTGGAGAACTTTGGGCATGCAATGTCAAAATTGGCTGTTGCAGACACAACAGCTGTGAAGAAGACCAAAATTCTCTTTGCTGACTTTGGGCTGGCCTGGAGTGCTAACAAGACAGGGCTTTCTGCGGCCATGGAGTTGACCTTTGCTAAAACCAAAAACAAAAAGAAAATAAGTACAGTATATAATAAGCTGTGTGAGTTCACTGAAGCCTTTGCTGGAAAAGGCTTCATCTGGTGGTTTACCTGAGGTTCCTGTTTTACTTTGGGATGAGCGCTGATGTGGAGAATCTTGACAGGGTCCTCCTAGGGATCAACAAGGCCAGGCTCTCCCTGGATGGGAAGAAGGTCCCCCTGGGTACAACTCAGTGGACTACATGATACAAGACGCCCTGGTCCTGGCAGGGATTTACGGGTTTGCAGCCCCACCAGAGAAGCTGCTCCTATATTCCCACCTGATCATTATCCCTTTTACTAGCTGCCAAGAATATTTTAACCAGGGTGTATCCACTGTCCACAGTGTGGCAGTGGAGGTTGTGCACCACCTCCATTGCGGGGTGGGTACATACCAAAGGACTAATTATAAGCGCACATAATAAAAAACATGATTCCAATAAATTTTATTACAATTTATATTATTTTTATAATAATGAATTTTTATAATTTTTATTTCAGCAAACAAGTTTTGCAAAATGTATTGCAGAAACAGTTTCATAAAATCATAAAATTATACGTTAATAAAATAAATTCTAACTTGTGCATTTTAGATTTAATTTTTTTAAATTTGATTTTTATATTTATTTGATAAGAGTAATATAAATATATTCACTTAATCCAGTATCAAGTCTTTGGGATAACCTCAGATGGCATAATCAAAAAATTAATATAAAATAAATAAATTACTAACCTCCATTGATGGTCCTGCTGAATGTGATTGCAGGCTTGGAAACATCTAAATATAAAATGATAATTAGTAAATCTTGAATAGTAAATTAGAGAATATAAAAAAAGTTGTACACACTAAGCCTTTGATTGATTGGCTGTTTGGCTAGGCATGTGGGGATGAATGAATCAGCCTGGCCATAGAATTTGGCCACAGTCTCAGCTGGGAGGGTGTGGATCCTGGCCTGCAGAAAATCAAAGAGGTCCTCAGTCCCAGTTGGGGTTCCTTGCTTGACAACTTGCTTGAGCCACCCAAAGTCTTCCTTGATGGGATTTAGGAAGGGTAAATAGGCAGGGAGGAAGAGAAGGCGCAAATTTGCTGTGGCCAATTGCTGAGGGCCCACTGTGATGCTAGTGTCAATCATCGGGAATTCCTTGAGAATATCAGCCACCTTATGGAGACCAACATTGTCCAGCACAATGATGTTGGTGAAGCCCAGGCTTATGCGCCTCAGGTGCTCCTGGACCAATTAGAGGAATGATAGAAAGGTCCTGCTGTTATGCAAACCCAATATTATTTGGTATAGCTCAACCCCCTTTGGACCAAGGAGAGCCACCATTGAATAGGCTGTGGTGCAGACTGCAGCACACCAAGCCATCCCGTCATTTGAGCCTTTTGGGACATAGCCATACACATTATGCATAGACAAGGCAAATGCTGATTTGTCAATGTAATAGAATTTGACTGTTCCTTTGGTTTTGAGGGCAGTGTATGCCTCAGCGTATTTTTTCTGGGTCTCAACATTGGCTGGGCTGTTTCTGTTGTAAGGAGATACCCCAAGCTTTTTCCAGGAAAATCACATTCCCTTCACCAGATGGTAGTAAAAGGAAATCAAATCCTCAACCCCAAAAGTAGATTTGATCATGGCCTGAATATTTGCCAGCTCAAGATGGCAGTCCCAGGTTATCCACTGGCGGATTGCCCATTTGTGCTCCTTGGTGAGCATGGTAGAAACATGCAAGGATTTCTCTGCAGCAAAGACTTGGCCAGTATTGATGAATTTGTGGAAGGTCTTGCTGGCGTACTTGGGATCCACTCCAACAATGGCTGCAGCTGCCTTGTAGTAACCAGATTCACAAATTAGCTTGAGCAGGATGATGCATTTGATATCTGGGATGCACTTCTGAGCAGGCTTAGTAGGCTCAGATGAACTGGGATCCTGATTGGTGACAGGCTTGCAAGGCATGGGCACCTTGTTGTAGAAGGCTGCAACCTTTTTGAGCACTAAATGTCCCTCATTGGTTTGATAGAACTTGGGCTCCTTGTCCTCCTCCTGATTGCCATCACTGACGTAGGGTTTGTAGCTAGTATCAAGTAAAGGCTTCACCTTCTCCAGCATGGCTGATGGGACCAACTCTTGCCGGTAAACAACGTTGAACACATATGAAGTAAGTTCTACCTCCTTGTCTCTAACTTTCTTGGTGAAGGTAACCTTGGTGGGCTTCCAGGTCAGCTTGGGGACCCAAGGGTTTATGCTCTACACCCTAGCAGCTTGTGCTCCTCAAACCAGGTGTGTCAGTGCAGCGTCACTATTGAACTCTCCTCTCCTGTCTCCTTTGTGAGTAGGAATTTGTGTTGCACTAACTCTGTTCTTTGACCTGTGGGGGTAACCGCAACTGCAGCGCACAACAGTGCATTGGTACTCTGTGGTTGTGTTCCTTCCATTTTATAATTTAATAAAATAATAAATAAAATTCAATTAAGTTACTCCCTAATTTTAATTTTTGCTTTTATATGAATATGGATATTCAATTAATATTTTTTCCACCCAATATCCCAATTATAGATTTTTTATTTCTTAATTAGTTGTTTCTGGTTTTACAACGCCCATTTTTGAATGTATGAAATAATTTCCACCCATTTTCCCAGATTTTACTGCCAAATTCAAACCCCCAACACAATATTTTTAAAATTTATGTTTCAGATCTTGTGTCTTATTTTAGATACCTTGATATCATTCTTGATTACAATCCATTGCACACACTGAGTGAGTGATTTTGTTTACATAGTGAGTTCCCATTGTGTTTTGTTTTTGGATTGAGTTTTGACTCACCTTGTTTGGGTGTATTTTGTCACTGATTCACATAGTAAACATATGGGTCATTATTTTTCTTGTTATGCCTAGGCATTGGATTAATTATTTTATAACTTAATCACATTATTCATATTCAAATTATTCAGAAAGCTTAAAATACAATCAATCCCAAAACTTTAGTTGTCCTTGGGCTTAGATGATTTTTTAAAAAAATAAGTCATCAATTTTAGAATTGAAAATTGCAACTTATAGTATTACTGAAAATATCTTAAGTGCTACTACAAACTACAAACCACAAACCACAAACCACAAACCACAAACCAAAAATATTTATGATGAGTTGTATGGGAGAGTTTAAGGTCTTGCCCATAATGGCGCAAGGTTATAAACTAGAGCGTGCAAGGCATTATGATTCAAATTTAAAAGGTATAAAAATGTAAGAACTGTCTGTAAAATAATCTTACAGAATCTTGCTAAAAACCTATATTGGGTCATGAAAGGAGTAATTGAGTTTAAGAACCCTAAGCAAAGAAGATAAAATAAAGTGTTTAATAGTGAACAATTTGTAACTAAGGGAATGTCAGTATTAGGATATTCTCCATCAGCAAATTGGTACATATAACTATTGAAAGATTCCTTAAGGGAAAATAATGGATACAACAAGCCTAAGGCTTCTTGTTTTACAAGTTTCATTTGTTTTAAGGAAAGAAAAGGCTAAACTTTAAAATGAATTTAATAAAAATGTATAAATTTCTAAAAATTAAGATCTCAAGTTTTAAATTAGATAAAAGTTTGAAGGGAAGAACTCACTTAGAATTTTGGCTTAAAGCCTACTCTTCACAAGTTCTTTATTATATAGGCTTGTCTTTCTCAGTTTTTTGAAGATCAGCAGGGAGGGAAACAGCCAAGAAAAGGAGCAACTGGAGAAGACATAAGAAGAATCTGGATAGAGGAGAGCTGCAAAGCCCAACAGAAGTTGCAGATCAGCAACGTGAAACTGGAGAGCGGTAAAGATGTAAGCAGGAGTTTGAAAGGTAAGAAATAAGTGAAAATATTTTAACTTTAAAGTAAAAATATATAATAGGATAAGTAGAAGACAGAGCAAACAATGACAGCAATTCAAACGCAAATAGCAATAAAAACAAGGTAATTAACTTTAAAATACTTAAATATTAACTCCCAATTCAAAATTTCAATATTAAAAAAACACTGAAAGATTTAAATCAATTGTAAACATCAAATATGATAAATTTAAAGAGCCTGTCCTTTGGGGCAGGGCATGGCAGAGAGTAATAGCAGCCCCAAAGCTATAAATACTATTACCCTATCTTTGGCTCATCATAAATATTCTTAGTTTGTTTCAGAAAAAAAGGTTGCTGTTTTTGAAAGACTAATAACTCTATTTAAAATACATCCTCTAGTAAGTTGCCATACTTCATGAACTTGCCCCAATGCACCACTAGCATCTTCTGATATTTTTGTTTCTCTGGTATCATCACATGAATTCAAATGATAAGTTATCTCAGAATATTCTGATAAACTTTCAAATGTTAGAGGTGAAGTATATAACTTCCCATCTTTTATCAAATATGAAAGATTAATGCACAGATTTTTAACTTCAAGCTCTCTTTTTATAGGCCTAACTTTTCTTTCATAAATATAAAAGAATGGCTTTTGAGAAACATTTGAGCTTGATAGCACTGATTTATATAATTCTTTTCTTTTTTCTTCTTGTTCAAAAATATTTTTAAGATCATTAATATTGTTAATATAAAGATCATTTTCTTTTTTAACATTTTTGATATTACACCAAAGTGACCATCAACAATGCTTTTTCCATGATATTCAATAAAACAATTATATTTTATAGAACCTTTAATATATTTAGGTGCCTCTTTAAATAAGTAATATAAAATTTCATATGATCTAAAATGATTTCCATTATCAGCCCACACTTTTATATTTCTTATTTTTTTAAATCTATCTAATTTAAGAAGACTTATTTGACATTCACCTGAAAATAAAGAATAATGTGATAATGTTTGAGAAAAAAAATCATGATATTGATATTTAATTTTCTTTTTTTCTTTAAAAACTAATGCAAACCCTAATAATGAGATAGGTTTTTTTGAATAAAAGCAATTATTGGTCTCAATTGGATCACTTCCAACCTTTAATATTTCTTTATAATCTATAACTACAACACAAGACTCATCATCTAATTTGTTAATATCTTTTTTATATTTCCTATTTTGATGAATATAAAAGTCTTGGTGCTGCTTAATAGTCTTTAAGTCATTATCTATAGATTCTGGTAATGGTAAGTTTTTACTTTCACATTCTTCCTTCTTTTTTCTAGTGAATTTTTTAAATTACAAATATTGCCATATCAGTTTGTTTTTTTACTTTTTATTATATTTTTAGGGATTAATTTATAGTAAGTAGAGATTGAAACTGGAATTTTATTTTTTATTTTCATATTTTCATATATTTCTTTTTTGTTTTTAAGAGAGAGTATTTTATTGCAGTTGAGTATCCACTCATTTCTTTTTTGATATCTTTATAAATTTTTCAGGCACTTTTTTTGTAAACTGGCTTGTTTCAAAAGAATTTTTAAGCAATTTTTTAATTATTTCTTTTTTTAATGAATATTTATTACTTTTTTTGGCTTTTTTTGATTAAGCTTACATTTTTATTTTTATTTATTTTTCTTGGGTATTCAAACTCACTTTTGGTTATATTAAACCCCATATCATTAAGCTCTTTTAAAGAGTAGCTGGAAGTAACCAGAGATTGCAAGGCTGGGAGATGCTTTTGGGGAGAAGATTTCAGGAGATCCTTTAAGTTTTCAATGAACTCATTGCCTTTTTGATTTTGAATAGTTGGAAGGAACTGAGATCTCCCAAATTCAGTTTGAGTAAGGAAGTGCTTGATGAAAGTATCAAGATCATCACCAGCAATAAAGAGGAATGCCTTTTTTAACATTGCAATTCTTTCTCTTTTTGTTGAAGCTCCCAAGGAAAAAAAGGGTAGCATGGCAGAAGTAAATTTAACTGAAGACATGGTAGTATTTTGAATCTGTAATAAGGTCAGATCTCTTAAATGTGCCTTAATGATAGAGTAGTTCTGATCAGAGTGTGGCCTTTGAATGGGGTTTTTTGGATTAGAAGCTCTGTGGTGCTTTAGTTTTTATAGACCAAGCTAAATGGCACCATTCTGAAAGAAATGGTGTGATAGCTTTTATTATAGTTTGAACTTGAATTTATGTTTTTAGAATTAATTAAATACCCAGTTTTTATGCACAAGTGATTCATGTGAAGCAGCTAAGCATCATTATTACATCATATCCTCTTTATAATCAATAAAAATCAATTAAAATGATGTATTCACTTAGTTGTAACTCTTCCACATGTTTTTAAATAGATAAAATATTAAAGAAATACATTTGAAGAATGCTTAATTTGAGGTTCAAAGCTCACTTGAACCTTAAAATTAATCTAAACAGTGATAATAACATTCTAACTTCAAACTACCATAAAATTCTAAAGAATTGAGCTTTTTGAATAAAATAAGGTGCAAAAATAAAGCTCTCAATCTTATCTTTAATTTGGTCAAATAAAATGTATATATTGCTAAATAAAAACTAACTTTTTTAAGCTTTAAGCAATTTATTTTATTTCATTGTCAAAATAATATAATAAAATCTGGATTATGCTATTTTAAATTACTTTCACTTTAATTTTCAATATAATATACATATTAATATATTAGCTACAATAGAAAGATAAGATTCTTATCTTCATTTTGATAGCTTACAGTGTGAAAAAATATTAAATGTTTGTTTAGTTATTACTGTTTTAAATATAAACATTTGTAATCTGATTTTTTCAAAATCAAACCATGTTATGCTGCAACTTGAGCAGCATGTGTATTAGAAAATGGCCTAATTCCTAAAATAATGGCTCATATGTACACCAAAAGTCAACTCACACCATTTTGTTTGTGAATCAATGTTTTTGGATTATATTTTGAATAGTTTTGCTTTGCGCGTGAGCCCTTTGTTGCTGTGTTGACTCATTTTGCCCATTAATGACAATAAACCCTGTTAACAGAGTGTATATTTTAACCTGATAGTTGGATTTAATTCAAATCTGATGGGCATTTTTGGTTCTTGCTATAGATTTTAAAACTACTGTGAATTTACTTCTCAATCCTAAAACTTTTAAAAATTTGAACTTATATTTAGTCATAGCTTTTGAAATTAACCTTTAAAGTTATATTAAATACATTCCAGATCAGATCTCCAATTTTTCTAAATTTGCTAGTGTTTTAATAGCTAGGATAATTATAATGAAGATAGCCAGACAATAAGCAATTGACTTGTTGTCACCATTCTTTTATATGAGGGATACTTTCTCTACTTTCATGTTAAGATACTTTCACAGGGAATATCCCAATGTAGACATTCCCTTAGTTAAAAATAAATCCTTGTTCAATACATTATTTTATATAGTTTGTTTAGTGTTGAAACAGCAGGCTTGACCCACCAGCAAGGTTCCAAGTAAGCAGGTTTATGACCCGCAATTTGATTACCCGGCCACTCAAAGCCAGACTAAGAAGTCAACTTGAATTGCTAAACCCAACAACATGAACAAATGCTGATCCCCTACAGTGGATACCTAATTTTGGCGCTTGACTCATTACCAGGATCAAGCCACCCCCTTCACCATCTAACCGTGGGATCAACACTATCATGTTCCTGTTACCCATGATTCACACTAACTATATAATCATTATCTCTCAATAAAGAATATTATCTAGGTTCTAAATATTTTCCCCCTTGTAACTCTGCTAAAACAGCACAGTTACAACATTGGTAGCAGAAGTAGGTTCCCCATCCTACTTTATTCCCCAAAATTCTGCCTATTGCCTGTACTTGCCGTGGCCAACAAATCCTTGATATAATCATGTCTGGCCTCCTGCTAGACTGGACTCTGTACACTCCTGGTACCAAGATACCTGATGGTTTTGTCCTGTACCAGAACAGGGTGATCCCACTGCTTGCCTTCAACGCCATGTCTGCACAAGGGTTCTTCAAGACGGCTGCCACCATTCCACAACCAACTGACAAAAGCACCATGCCCGCCTACGTAGTCCAAAGACTCTGAAGTGCTGCCTTGGAACCTTTTTCCGGGGCCAACAACAACAAGGCTGCCGCATGGATCCAGTCTTCCCAGAGCAAGCTGGCCCAAATGAAATGCCTACAGCAATTTTGGATTGCAGAAATCTCCATCTGACTGACCCACAACACTGGCACCTGGTGCAACAAGTGGCACAAAGAACATATCAAGAAGAACTGGGATACCTTCAAACAAGACTTCTTGGCAAGATTTGTGCTTAAGGACACTGCACTCATGATCATACATCAAGTAAAGAACTTAACCCAGACCGGCACTGTGAAGGAACTCACCTGCGCCTACAAGGAACTCCGACTACATGCACCCTCTGACATGGTTTTTGACACCCCAGTCACACACCTCATGTACTATGACACCCTCAAATTGCATTAAATGAGGCATGTGAACCTGGGCCAGGTGATCAATCTACAGAGTCTGTATTGCAAGACAGAGAAAGCAGAGCAAACATCCAATGCTCTTCACAAGGCGCAAACTGAAAAATAAAAGAGACCAAAGGACTCTCACACAGGCGGGCGTTCCACTTGACAACCCCCTGAAAAATATGAGAACAACACCAATCATAAACCCACAGGCTCAAATGGAGATGGAAGTGGGAACAATGGCCAGTCAAATTGTACCCATTTCCGTATCACTGCCACACAAGGCAATCAAGACAAGAGAAAAGCCTGGGGAGAGCATTAAGCAATCCAAGCTCTCCCTGCACAACTCCTGACTTGCCCAATGATGAGTACTGACCCAAGGACGTGGACCAATGCCCAATGATCCAAGTACCCTCAGAAGACCTGGTACTGTACACCATTGCCAGAAATCCCAATAAACTGATGTCCTATCCTTTCTGTTTTTGCAGTTACACAGGCTCCACACTCCTGGACTTGGGCACAGATCAAACCTTAGTCAACAGAAGCTTTGTGGACAAGTTCAAGCTAGCCACTAATCCTTTGAGGATTAAAAATGTGGTCTTGACTGATGAACACCACATTGCCATGACAAGGGAAGCTGCCCCCTTCTCTGTCATGCTTAAGAACCTACACTCCAGCATCTAAGGACCCGTCATCAACTTCCCAAAGTTTGACATTGTACTGGATTTGGATTGGTTACAAAAGAACAATCCTCATGTAGACTGGGCAAACTCAGTGTTGACCATCAAGCGTGAAGGTGTCAACCATCAGATCTACCCTGACTCAGTGGATCAACTCCTACGCAACCAGATCTTTGTGCGCATTACAAAGACCCTGGAAAAAAAGGAAAACCTGAAGACAATCAACTGGGACTCCTGCCAGTACAAGATCATATACTTCAAAGATCACCAGGATACCTACACACCTCAGGATTGCAAAATTGTGGCCTGCCATCCAGAAATCTTCAAGGAGGCTCTACCTGGGTTACCCCCAGAAAAGCACATCCAACATTCCATTCAACTCAAAGGAGCTGTACCCCAAGCATAACCTATCTACTGGCTGACCCCAAATGAGGACAACACCCTATGTGCTTACCTCAAGGAAGCATTAGAGAAAGGACTTATCCGCTCTTCATAATCTCCCTTTAGGGCCACTTTATTCTTTGTGGCTAAGAAGAATGGTACCCTGCATCTAGTCACAGACTACCAAGCCCTAAACAAAGTTACCATCAAGAATTTTTACCCACTACCACTTATTGACGACCTTTTTATGCTTTGGGTGGAGCCACAGTCTTCTCCAAGATTGACTTAACTGCAGGCTACAATCAGATTTGTATTAAGGAGGAAGACATTCACAAAACAGCCTTCTGCACTAAATATGGCTCATACAAGTGCGTGGTACTCAACTTTGGTATGACAAACGCCCCCTCAACCTTTGTGACCTTCATGAATGAGGTGTTTGCCCCACACATAGGCAAGCATGCCTTAGTCTACCTAGACAATATCTTTGTCTATAGTTCCTTGGTAGAGCAGCACCATAAAGACCTAGAGGCAGTCTTTGCTACCCTGGCACAACACAAGCTGCTGGCCAAGCCCTCCAAGTACCAGTTTTTCTGCGAGCAGCTGCCTTTCCTGGGACACATAATCTCAAGACAGCATCAACCCCAACAGTCAAAAGATACAGGCCATCTTCAAGATGCTACCACCCAAGGATAAGTTGGAACTCCACACCTTCCTGGGGATGGTGGCCTATGTATGCTGCTTCATACCTGACTGTGGCGTCTTGACTGCCCCCTTATCTGCCATAACTGGCGCCAAATCCAAGTTTGTGTGGACTCCCAATGTGACCTCTGTTTTAGACAACTCAAGGAGAAACTCACAACGGCTCCTATCCTGCAATACCCCAAACGTGATAGAGAATACTAAATGGAAACTGACGCCTCAGACACATCCATTGGGGGAGTATTGCAATTCAAAAATAATTATGGTGACTTCTTGACAATAGCCTATGAATCACAAAAGTTGACAGATGGCAAGTGTCAATATCCTATACACAACAAAGAACTATTGGTCATTGTACACTGCCTAGTCAAATGGCGTTGTTATCTATAATGACAGGAAGAATTCACAGCATTGACTGACCACAAGTTGCTCATATACTTCAAAACTCAAGCAAATCTATCTTGCTGTCAAGCCTGCTGAATGGAACTCTTAGAGAGATTCAATATGCTCATACAATACAAACCTGGTCCAGAACTTGCCATGGCAGACACCCTCTTGCACCTGTATGTCTGTACCACAAGAGGAAAAAATGGGCTTGTCCCAGACTGGCCCCTCTTGGTACTACAGACAAAAGACAAGGGCTTCCCCCTGGCACAACCAACATAACAAAGGAAACAGTCATCAAAAACAAACACCTATTTGATGAGTGTACGGAACCTTGCACAGAAAAATGTATGCCAGGACTACCATCCCTTACATTCTCACGCATCAGCAAGTGGACACCATCCTACAATATCACAGAGACTTAGGACACACCAAGAGCCGCAACCTATACAAATTCCTTAAACACAAGGCCTGGTGGTCAACCCTGTATTGTGACGTCCAAGAAGTCCTCAACAAAATGTGAAGTATACAAGAAATTTGCTAAAAGCAAAGCCCCTCCAAAATCAGTACTACCCATACACACACAACTACCCTTCAAGGTGTGGGCCCTTGACGTTGTTGGTCCCATGCCAGGGAAACACAACAATAAGAAATACATCATCACTGCCATAGACTTTGCTACAAGATGGCCAGTAGCCCAAGCAGTAAAGGCGCACACTGGCAATGCTGTGCAGCAGTTCATAGGAAGAGAAATAATCAGCAAGTTTGGAAAGCCAGAACTCCTGATAACTGACGGAGGGAAAGAATTGACCTCTGAAGACACCAACATATACCTTGCTAAAAATGGAGTCAAACACACTGTGACAGCACCATACCACCCACAGGCCAATGGACGTGTAGAGCGGCTTAATGGCAGCCTCGTGCAAGCCTTGGCCAAGATCACCATTGGGAGACCTGAAGACTGGTATAAGCAGCTATCAATTGTACTACTTGTGTGCCAAATCTGGGTGAAAAGATCCACCAGAAAAAGCCCTTTTGAGTTGGTATACAGCACACAGCCCAATATCATTCAAGCATTGACAGGACCCAAGCTGGAAATTCCAAGCAAAGTCCCCCCTTGCTCAGATTCTCAAGTTATAGAGGCCAATAGTGATCAAAAAGAAAAGGAAAACAAGTGTCTGCAAAAGACATTTGTCCCCATCCAAGATAGACATGAAGTTGGTGACAAAGTTTGGGTCATGAATGTTGACAAAAGAAAACTACAACACAAAAAAGTAGGCCCAGCAATCATCCTAAAGGTAAACAAAAATAACACTTACCTTGTGCAAGGACTCAGGAAGCGCAAATAAGACAAAATCCTCCACCACAACTGCCTGAGACCCTGCAAAGCAAGACAAAAACAACGCAAAACTGCCCTGCCTGCCACAGAACAACAGCTAGTCCAGTATGGTTCCTGGGCTCCTGACAACCTACCCTCAGAGGAGGCCAACCTTCAGTTGGGGGGTGTCAAAACAGCAGGCTCAACCTGCCAGCAAGGTTCCAAGTAAGCAGGTTTGTGACCTGCAATCTGATTACCTGGCCACTAAAAGCCAGAATAAGAAGTCAACTCAAATTGCCAAATCCAACATCATGAACAAATGCTGATCCCCTATGGTGGATACCTCATTTTGGCGCTTGACTCATTACCAGGATCAAGCCACCCCCTTCAACATCCAACCGTGTGATCAACACTATCATGTTCCTGTTACCCATGATTCACACTAACTATATAATCATTATCTCTCAATAAAGATTATTATCTAGCTTCTAAATATTTTTCTCCTTGTAACTCTTCCAAAACAGCAAAGTTACAACATTAGACTTAGTGAATTTGATGACACCTTTTGTTTCAAACTATAAGTTTTTAGCAGACCTCAAAAAAGTCCTTTTACAAACAGTACCTACTTTCCTTTACTTGTTAAATCTCAACCCAAATGCTTTACATGGTATATTATATAATATTGCACCCTATTGGGCAAGAACTTACAGTGGGCATTATCTACTGGCCCAGTGATACCCCGTTCTAAGTCATCCAATGCCTCTACCCACGCCTGGCTTCCTGAAAATTAAGCCTGTTTTTGTTTCAAGTGGGTTTATGATAAATATGAAAAACTCCTACTGGAACAATTTTGAAGGCCTAATATACACAACAATCATAGCACTTGAAAAGGGGTCCAAGTGTGTGCACTTCAAATACCCTGAGCCACAAAATTTGTTATCTGATTAGGAGTCTTGAGTAAATTGTACAGAATCTGCCAGGAGCACATGCCTGGTTCTACAGGAAGATTAAAAAGCTGATGATTGATTTCAGGTCTTTATGGACCCACAATGAGGATGCACTACCTCTCTGAATAGAATACAATTTTGAGCAAACATCCATAAAAAATTAGGAAAGCTCATAAAAAGCGTTGTAAATTATCTGCAGGCTACTATGGGCAGAGACTTTATATGCTTGTTTACATGAGTTGTATTTTTTACATGATAATTAAGAAGAACATCAATGAAATAGAGGGTGTTGTGCCAGCCATTGACAAGATAAGGCACTTAATTGCCAGAAAAAAAGTCCCAGACGGGTACTGGTCAGAAGAGAAACTAATATAAGATGCTCTTATAATGACTGGGCTCTACAGGTTTTGGGTGCCACCTGAGAAGCTAATTATGAAAATTTAGTACATGTAACTCACCTTCACAAATAGAAGGGTGGCCTGGGATCAAAGAATCAGAAGCACCCTGGCAGTGTCAGCTAAGATCTCCTGAAAGATCCAACAAACTTTCCTCTTATCTGACTTAAACTGATTCATTTATAACAAACTTCATATCACTACTCATATTTTTTAATTTAAATACAAATTAATTTTTTTATTTGTGATTATATGTAATGATAATATTTTTTAGTTTTATTATTTGCACAGCTTTGGTTACTTTGCAATAGAGTGAAATAAAAACAAACATTTTTAGTACATTTAAATCAGCATGACTTAATAATAATGCTTTTATATTCAAATCATGTTTATTCAATTAGAAACACTTGAAATTGTATAAATAAAAGAAAGATATCAAACAAAAAACTACAGATAAGAAGAGTGTCAAACTTATTTAATTGTAACAGAAGCTAGACTTCTATCAATTAAAGGATCCAAGTGGGCATATGATTTACTCACTGTCTTGACTGAAGGGTATGGAAACCAACCTGAAGCAAGTTAAACAAATCATCTGGTAAAGATGGCGTCCCCTTCTTGATAACTCAATTGAGCCACCCAAAGACTTCCTTGATTGGATTCAGGAATGATGAATAGGCGGGGAGGAACAATGGGTGTAAAGGCACTGTAGCCAATTGCTGCAAGCCAATTTATTTGCCTGGCTCAATCATTGGGAAATCATTGAGAATATTGGCCACCATTTGGAGCCCAACATTATCCAACACAAAGATATTGATGAACCCCAAGCTAGTGATTCTGAGGTGCTTCTGAACCAATCAGAGAAATTCAAGGAAGGTATCACTATTATGCAAACCCTTTATCATTTGATAAAGTTCAATACCAAGGGGCCAAGAAGGACTACCATTGAGAAGAGCACAGAACAAACAGACGCAAACCAGGATACACTATCCTTGGTACCTTTGGGCACATAGCCGTAGGCATTGCACATAGACAACACAAAGGACAATTCATTGATATATTAGAACTTTACTGTACCTTTGTCCTTTAACAGAGTGTACATCTCAGCGTATTTTTGATGGTACTTAATGTTTATTAGGCTATTACAGTTGTATGAAGAAATCCTGAGTTTTTCCCAGAAGAATCTTAAACTCTTCACAGCGCAATAGTAAGTCAAAATTGAGGTCTCAATTCTATAAACAGGTTTGACCATTGACTGTATATTTTTCAGTTCAAGATGGTAATTGCGGCCAATCCACTGCTTTATTTCCCAGATATGCTCCCTATCAAAAAGGGTTGGCTTGTACCAGGATTTTTCCAAAAGGAGAAAAGTACCTGTGACTGTACTACAGTCATATTGGGCTGTGGTTTCACAAAGAGGTTGAATTGTGATGAATTTCATAGGTTGAAATTCAAAACAATAGGATTAGCCTTGGAGAGATTTTACAACGTAATAATGGATTACCCAGGAATCAATTAGGATGTACTAATTGAGGGCCAAAATGAATAATCTGAACAATTCAGATTATGAGACTAGGTGTCTCAAACCTTCTAATTAACCATGGAGGTTAATTGATACCCAGGAATCAATTAGGCTGTACTAATTGAGGGCTGTAATCAATAATCTGAACAATTCAGATTATGAGGCTAGGTGTCTCAAACATAGTTTATTAACTGGGAAGGTTAATTAATTGATACCCTGGAATATGATTGATGAGGATTTAATCATAGGGCCAAAATGGACTTGACTGTGTCAAGTAAAGACTTGTTGTCTTCAAACAGATTAATTAACTGGGAAGGTTAATTAATATATTCTGGGAATATAATTAATGAGGATTTAATTATATTGTTTAATTGCCTCAACTGTTTCAAGAAGTTTGATTAAGGTTAGCCAAAAGTAAACCCCCAAATTGTGGTTTAAAAGCGCTGTTTCAATAAATTAATTAGGTTAAAAGCGCCGCCGTGCCGCCTAATTGATTTGTAAAGCGCTGAGGTGCCGCCCAGTGAATGTTTCAGGCGCTGCCTGGGAAAGTTCCTGGGCGCCGCGGTGGCGCCTGGTTTGAGTTCAAAGTGTTTTAATGGGGTTTAAGGCAAAAAACCATTAAATGCAAAAATCACTAAATATAGATAATAGTGTCTATACATTCAGGATTGATCAGCTGGTTTCCAGTTAGAACAAGGATAGCTTGGATCAGGAATACATATATTCCACAGGGGTTTGGCGCCGGAAGTCCAGAATTCTTTAAGCCAAAGCAATACATTTCCACGGAAGGAATCAGGTGATTCTGGAATGTATTATGGCACATTCTTATAGATTAAGAGTGTGAAGATCTTTTTGGTAAATATCTGGATTGGATGACACTGTTATGTCATAAACCACATGATAGGAATCCAGGTGTGATTCCAGAACCAGAGGGGTTTTCAGCTAAATGTACCCTGATTGGTATATAATGAAAACATGATAATAATTAATAAAAATGATACTTATGTGTGAAAATGGTTGTTTTCCCCTCAATCTTTTTATGCTTTGTGTTTTTTTTTGGCTTTTAACTGAAGTAAGATAACCATGGAATGAAAGAGATGGTCTACAGCTAAGATCATGGGAAGAAAAAAACGCGGAAGTGATCACCAGATAGCAACAAGTTTAACACCAAGATTGCTTGCCCAGAATCCAAGCTCATCAAAGCTTACATAAAGGATTCCCCATCAAATTGTAAAAGAGTCAGACCAGGATAATGAAGAAGCAAGCATGAATTTCCTGGATCCTTCAAAGTACCTGTTTTCAGGTACTTACTATAGATCCTGTGGGCAGATTTTGTTGTAATACCAACAATTGCTGCAGCCTTCTTGTAGTCCTACGTCTCCTTGATGAGCCTGATAAAGGTCTCACAGGTGAAGTTTGGGATCACCTTATGTTTGGGTTTTTTGAGGTAGAAAACAACCCATTGGGTTCTGCCATGACACAGGGCATATGCACTTTGTTGTAGAACACAACCACATTTTTGAGCACCTTTTTCCCATTCATAGTCTGATAATACTTTGGCTCCCTGTAGTTATCTTTCTCTTCATTATCACTTAAATGAGGATCAAAGCTTGTATCTGGAATAGGCTTTACACACTCTATAAGACTGGCAGGGATGGCATATTAGCAGTAAACAAGGTCATACACCAAGGAAAATCTCTCAGTAGTGGTGTTGTTCAATGTTCTGGTAGTGAAAAATTTAGTGGCTTTCCTAGGAAGCTTTGGAACTCCAGGGTTAATACTACCTGTTAATTCAGTCATAGTGGCCTGGGTTTGTTCTTGTGTCTGTGTGGCTTGATATTTTCACCCCACTTAAGAGCTACTTCCTCCTTCTATCTCCTGGACTACAGCCCTCTGTTCTTCAACCCACAAGGGTGTCCACAGCTGCAGCATACTCCTTTGGCTCCTTGGCTCTGTTGTTGTGATGCATCCATTTTGGTATAAAAATAAAATAAAAAAAATCAGTATAAATATATAGTTTATTTTTTTATAATTTTATATGTCTAAATTTAGTAGCATAAAAGCTTGTAGTCACTACCATCTATTTCAAACTAGGTTATAAAATCTCTACATTTATTATTTCTGGTTGTAGATGTACAGTTTTTTTAGCTGTTCATATTGGTATATTTGATTTATGTGATAATTTATACCCAAAATAGACACCCAGAATATTACATTTCCGTTTTCTGATATATATTGTATATCTTAATTAGGATGAACTGGTAACATATTATAGATTCATTGATTTGTTTTGATATTTGATGATTTTGTTGTCTGTTTCAGTTGCTATAGGAGTTTGTTGTTGGATCAAGTCTTTCACTTCAGTCACTAAGTTTGTTCTGATTTCAAAAACCATAGTGAACATAGTAGCTTTGTTTTGTGACTGAAATCAATTCATCTGTGTGATTAGGACTGTTTTTGTTAAATCAAAATAAATTTGTTTTCAGTCTGCATAATTTGTTGTGTGTCTGGACATTTTTGCCAGCTAGCGCTCATTTTCTGTGGATTGGGCTTCTATTTCTCTCAAAAAAGTTGAATTTTGTTTTGCTTTGGACTGAGCTGATTTTTGTTTTCTTCTGAACTATTTTTTTGTTTATCTCAACAGGTTGTAAAGCTAGTGCACAACTTAATAATTATAGTGATTCTTTTTCCCTGCAGCTGAAGAATTTTTCTTGGGATAAGAATTATTTTGCTTGCATTGATGGTTCCAGACCCAAAGTTCCTGCTGAAAATGCACAACTATTTTTGAATATAACTGGTTCAACTTTATACTCTGTCACACTTTTTTCCACCCACTGAACCATGCTATTTTTTGTAGCAAGGATGGTGAAATTCATTGTGAGAATAGCTTGACACAATATCAAGTTGAACTCATATTTTATCCTATATAACTCACCTTTTCTCTTAACAATAAACATTGATTTTTAACACTGTTGATATTGCTTAGCACACTTAGTTTTTTCCCACCATAGGATATATAAAGGCTCAGGGGTATTTATCAACTAGGTGGTTGCCCTGTCCAAGGACAGAATTAAAGTTGAATTTAATAAATCAATTAAATATATTTTATTGTATTTTTAGGCCTGGATTACTCATCACATTTAATTAAAATTTTATTCAAGTGCTTTATTAAAAGGTAATTTCAATACATATTTTTTAAATTTAAATTTAAAATTAAAATTGTATATTCCAAGTATAAATAAATACTAAATCTAAATAAGTGTAGTATCACCATTAAGTTTAGTAAAAATAAACTAATTATTTTGAAATCTTGTATTTGATTTTCAAATCCCTTTACAATATAGAGCTGATCTACAGCTTTAAAATAAGCTATTGGGCATCAAAATCGGCTTAGTATTCACTGAGATACATTGATTCTAGTTTTTTAGTGTGCATTAAAAGTAAATTTAGATAATTTCAAATCGAGTCCAAGCCTTTGATTATGACGCGAACCCGATTCCAGTACTTACTATATATCTCAGCATCTAGAGCAGCTAGAGCTATCATGTTTGGTACCATTTTGATCGGAATCATCTGAAAAATTGATCTACAGCTTTAAATTTCATGAAAATCATTATTGAAACATAATTTTATCATAACCCAATTACTCCACTGATGTTCTTTTGGGATGAAGCTGTGGCAAGCAAGGTTTACTCTGAAACGATATTCAGACACTTGGATTAGGTGATGCATTCAAGTGGAATATTCTATTATTTCACTTGAAGGACAAGAATTTCAAAATGTGAAGGCAAACCATCTTCATTTAAAATCTCTTTTTGAAAGAATATTTATATTTGTAATGTGAATCATCGCTTTAAAGTGACCAAGCTTACTTTTCATCATCAATTCAATCCTCATCAAAGAGCTTAACCATCCAATCATATTAAAGTATACTAAAAATCTGCAGCTTCTCTTCCCATTTTAATCCACACATCCTGAGGTCGGGTAATATTGTAGCTAAGCCACTTTGATATGGTTGAATGAGGCTAGCCACTCATATTAAAAATCAAGTAAATAAATACAAAGTTATAGTAGTTTGAGTGGCTTATATTCTCAGTTCAACATAGATTAGACCACACTCCACTGAAATCAACCTGAGTACTTTCAAAGAGGCATGTAAGGGATTGAATGTAAGGATGAGCCAAATTGAGCTTTTGGCTTAACAATCAACTTTCTATTTAAATATTATAAAAAATCAAGTCAGTTACATCCCTTACGGCTTGAGCCCACTCAAGCTGACATTACATCCAGACAGACAGACTCACTTATATAAATTAATAGTAACTTATTTTTAACAAGAATTTTGACTGTACTCTATCGTAAGAAAGTAACTTACCTAGATCACAAGATGGCCAAGAAGGTCCAAATCACAAGGTATCTGAGTATATGGCAAAATATGCTAACTGTAGAACCAGAAGTTTAATAATTCAGAGTTTATTTTTAAGTAATGAGTCATGAGAGTTGCTTCTAAACAAAATGGTTTGTCTGGTTTTGAGCTAGAAAGGAGCAGAAGTATAGTAAATGCAAAATGTAGTGAGAATAGCTTAAAGTATTTAATTGGGAAAATAAGTCATAAATAACTATGCACAAGACTAATTAACACTATATGCACGTGAGGATCACTAGCCACAAAGATAAGTGGAATTGGGTGATAAGGCAGTTCAAGAGTTAATAAAACTGAGATTGCTTTTTGGGAGGAGTGTGAACCTACATATGGGTCATTATTTGTTAGATTAAGCCAAGGTGCCAGCTTAAGTATTTCAAAGCCTTTTAACTTATTTGGTATCATTTAAGTCATAAACTTATGTTTTTTGAACATTAGTATAATGCTTAGTTTACTGAAGAAAAGTTTAATAGTGTAAAATATACAAATAATAGAAATAAATCTTATTTCTATTAGCTGTATTTTTTGCTAAAACCCTTTTTTCTATTTTAATAAGCCAAGAATTAAATATATGAGTTGCATGGGAGAGTAATAGCAGCCCCAAAGATATAATTGCTATTACCCTATCTTTGACTCATATAATTAATTTCTTAGTTATTTTTAGAAAAAAAAGTTGTTGTATTTAAAAGACTATTTACCCTATGTGAAATATAAGTTTTTGTTATGCGTCCAACTTCATGAACATGTCCTACTAATCCTTTAGTAGTATCAGCTCTCTTTGTTTCTCTGTCATCTGTGCAGAACTTTGCACAATAATTTATTTTGGAGTACTCCTTAACATCCTCAAATGTCAAAGGTGAAACATACAGCTCACCATCTTTCATTAAATATGAAAGATTAACATAAAATGCTTTGACTTCAAGCCAGCTTTTTTTAGGCCTAGATTTTCTATCATAGATGTGAAAAAAGATTTTTTGGGAAACATCTGAATTATTTACAAGTGTCTCATATAGACCCTTTCTTTCTTCCTCTCTCTCAAAAACCATTTTGAGATCATTTATATTTTTTATATACATCTCATTTTCCTTTTGTTTAAATATTTTAGATAATGCACCAAAATGACCATCAACAATACTTTTGCCATGACACTCAACAAATCTATTAAACTTAATTGTTCCTTTTATAATTTTAGGTACCTCTTTAAAAAGATAATATAAGAATTCATAAGATCTGAAATGATTACCATTATCAGTTCAAACTTTAATATTTTTAATATTCTTAAATTTATTATTTTTAAGCAGACTTATCAAACACTGAACTGAAAACAAAGAGTCATGAGATAAAATTTCAGATAAAAAGTCATGATACTCATATTTAATTTTCTCATTTTCTTTAAAAGCAATTGCAAATCCTAATAAAGAAATAGGTATTTTCTCATAAAAACAATTATTTGTCTCTATAGGACCCCCACCTATTTTAAAGTTTTCTTTATAGTCTATTACTATAACACATGAATTATTATCAAGATTATTTATATCACTAATATATTCTTTATTTTGATGCTTATAAAACTTTTCATGTAGGTCAATAGATTCCAAATTTTCTTTAATAGATTTAGGCAATGGCAACTTCTTTATACTCAAATCCTTTTTCTTCATTTCTAATGACTTTTTTAAGTTGCAAATGTTACACATATCAGTTTGCTTTTTGCTTTTAATTATATTATTAGGAATAAGCTTATAAAAAGTGGAAAGTGAAATAGAAATATTGTTTTTTATTTTCATATCTTTGTAAATTTCTTTTTTTGTTTTCAATAATGAGTATTTTATTTTAGTTGAGTATTCACTCAACTCTTTTTGTAATTCTTCATAAATCAATCCAGGGGATTTTTTTTCAATTGGCTAGTTGGAAATAAATTTTTTAATATATGTTTTAAAATATTTTTTATGTTTTCTTTCTTTACTGAATCATTTTTTCCTTTTTTATTTTTTGAATTTAATGATGCTTTTTTAGCATTTTTTATTTTTTTAGAATATGAATACTCATTTTTTGTCATTTTAAATCCACAATCCCAAAGCTCTTTCAGACTGTAGCTTGTTGTAACCAATGCTCTTAGGGAAGGAAGGTGCTTGGCAGGGGACTCTGACATCAATTCCTTTAGGTTGTTAAGGAAATCATCTGTCTTAGAATTTTGTATGACAGGTAAGAAGGTACTTTTTCCAAACTCTGTTTTTAATAAGAAATGCTCAACAAAGCTGTTAAGATCACTGCCAGCAGTAAAAAGGAATGCTTGTTTAAGCATAGAGATTCTTTCTCTCTTAGTAGAAGCCCCCAGTGAGAAGAAGGGTGTCATCTGAGGTGCAAACTTGATAGGTTCCATAATGATAGTGGTTGGGTTCCTTGGCTTGGTTCAGGCAGTTCTTGCTTGGAAATAGATGTGCAGTTATCAGAGAGGAGTAAAGGTGTAGATTGTAAAGTAAATTTCTGTAAAGTTGAGCTGTTTAAATACCATGTTAGCTGAGCTTTTGCACTACAGGCATAAATCCCCAACTGACCCCCAGCTGATCTCCTTAATTTATCAATATCACCCCTGAAGTCTGATATCATTGTTTATTTACCCCTTTTTATATTCTGGTTAACTGTTGATATTTCCGCAAATAGTACTTCAATCTCGCTCAAACTAGTATCATTAGAAAGCCCTTAATCTCAGCTTTCGGAATTGTGCTGCAACTTTATATTTCAATACCAATTTAGTATCTTGAAGTGGCTTTGAATGTAAGCTTATAAAATTATTATTTGAAATAAAATATGCTAATTAACTCTTAAAGTATGATATTTTAATCAGTAAACTAAATTTAAAGTATAAATCATTATTTAGCTTACTTTTAGTAACCAACTCAAAAACCTTTTTTTAAATAAACTTAAGTTTATTATAACCTTTAACAGTTCTTAAAAAATGAACTTTATATATTTTAAATCTATCAAAACAAAAATGTTTTTCTAATCACATACAAATTTAATTATACAAGCAAATATTTATATCTTATTTTTATAGATACAATGACTAAGATCATTTTCCATTTAGTTCAAATAAATTTTAACTTTTATAAAATTTAATTAAATAAAGCAAGATTTTGATACATTCTTTTTTATGTTTGAATTTTTTATACATATTATCTCTAGCATACAGTATAAAAATATAATTTTATTAAATAGTTGTAGAAAGCTATTTTAATAATATTAAATACTTAAAATTTTGAAAAGAAAAACTTTTACTCTCTTATAAGTTCTTATTATATATTTTCTATAAAATCTAACTTAAGAATAAATTACTTATGCTAAATGAGATCACTGAAATTTCAATAAAGGTTCAGTTTTAATTTTAGTTTTAGTTTTTTTTAACTTTTTACTAGATTTTTTTAAAAAATCCAAAATCATTTAATATTTATTAAATATGCAAAAAAGCTATCTGCCCTCTTTTTAAAAAGAGGGATTCAAAAATTATTATATTTTAAATTAAATATTTTAAAAAAGCTAAGATTTTAGGCAACAATTTGATTTCCAACAAAAAGCATCATATCAGTTTTTATTGTATTTTTAGGTTGCTCTTTTTAGAATGATGTCGTTTTGTACTAATCAGCTTTCAAGAAATAATGGTATATGAAATAAGATTGTTACTAGCTTTTAATACAGTTTAATTTAGCTGTAAGTAGAAAATGATTAATTTAATATAGGTTTTTATATTATAAGGATTAATAAGATTTATTTTGATAAAATTGTTGTAATTATTTAAATTTATTGATAAGAAAATTAAAACAAAATTTTAAAGTTTTAAGTAGCACAGTTAATAGGAAACAGATTAATCTAACAAATAATGACCCATATATTGAAAAGGAAAGCAAGCTTGGCTGAGTTAGATTCAGGGCTTAAATCTTGTGCAGGCCACAGTAAAATAGTATTATGTGGCCATTCATGACAGCTTATGCTTTACGAAAGGAGCTATAAAATTTATTTAGCATTGGATGATTTTCTGAGTCTATTGCGATGATTATAGGACATTGAAATCATAACTTTGGCATATCACAAAACTAAGATTCAATTCAAATTCTCACCATTAGAATAATAGATTTGAATGTCATATATCGCAGAAACATTTGAAATTCTTGAATCAAACAGTTGTAAGCTAACCTAAAGAACTCTAGAATAAAAATGGTATTATTAAGGATTGAAATTTTCAGAGCGAGTTAACACTAAAGGCTAGTTTAATGCTGGCTCAACGTTTAAATATCTAAAGAAATATAAGGTCAATGACTTTGAGTCATATATCAGTCTCACTTATCCTGCATGATGCAGGGGAAGTTGAATTAAGACTAAATTAAATCCTACCGAGTAACTTACTAAGTATTCAACCTATAGTGTAGTGTCTAGGGCCGGTTAGTTTAGGAAATCGTCCTTTAATGAGTCAAATGACTTATAGATGCTCAGGGCTCTAGACGGCGAGGATCACGGGGGAACATGGATGTACGACGAATGTTACCGAGGTTGAGATAGAGCATAATGACTCTCTCAAGACCAATACCACCGCCAGCGTGAGGAGGCGCACCAAACTTGAAGGCATCAATGTATGGCTGTATCGAGCTAGCATGTATTCAAAGGTTAAGAGTTAAAGACGTAAAATAGATAAACAAGGTATAAAACAAAAAGGATATCAATTCCAAGAAGATTGGCTCTTTCGAGAAGAAGATCGGGATCATGAATGCGCTGAGCACCAGACATGATCTCTTCTCCACGCATGAAGAAATCATAGGAGTTGGAATAATTCTATAAAAGTTAGGCAGTCATAGGAGAGGATATATACCATGTCTCCAGGATTGGGCATTGTGTAGAAAGGACGGACAGCGAGGGGGAATTTATCCAACATGAAAAAGTCAGTCTTGTACTTTTCACGGACAAGACGACCAAGCACACGCTCAGTCTCGGTGGACAGATCGTCATAATCTCCCTGCTGGATACCGTTTTCACGTAGAAGTGCTACAGCTTCAGGAAAGGTGAGTCGTGGGGTCTTGGGTAAGAACAAGAAGTCCTCGAAAGGGTACTGCTCCTTGACAGTCTCGATCTGCTTGGCAAGCTTGTTTTTGATGTTGGTGAATAGATGGACAAAAAGCTCATCTAGCAAATCAAGCACTTCGTGATAGTGCTCCTCAAATGCCATCTCCAAATCCATGCCCATGAACTCAGTCATGTGGCGATGAGTGTTGGAGTCTTCAGCACGGAAAACTAAACAGTGATTAGACGGTTAGCAAAGATGCCTACCAGGCGCAATTTCAAAAACTCGTTCAAAGCCACCACAGACACACATTTGCTTATAAAGCTGAGGTGATTGGGCCAAATACGCACTGGCTAAATTTGATTAGAACTAAACAAGAGGAAATATACTTTTGAAGTAGTTGAGCTTGAAAACATTAGCTCCTCCCTCGCTGGCAGTTCCGATGATTTTGGGGGTATGGATCTCAACAAAATCACGAGCAAGCAAAAACTCACGGAAAAACTGTGCAACTCCAGATTGAATTCTAAAGATAGCCTGATTGGTGATGGTCTTGGAAATGGAGTTAGTTTTGAAACAAAGGGATGGGTTTACTCTCAGATCGACAATTCTGTTGTTCAGACGGGTATCAAGGTTGACGCGACTAAACTTCTTCTCTTTCTATAAAGGTTAGCCTAGAAAGAGTTGAAACTTACTTCAAGAGAAGAATCTGGGGAAGGTTCATCTTCGGTTGATTGAGGGTTCACGGTATCCTCTTTCTTCTTTTTTAGTGAATTTTAAACAAAGATAGTTACATCAGCAAAGAATCTTTCAGAGCGAGAGGCATCTTCAATAGTAAATGGAAGACGATCTTTAGATTCACTGAGAGTGAAAAGCTGGAGAGTTTAGAAATTTTCTCAAAAAAAATACTTTGTAAATCTTTAACTCGGAATCTTGCACTGTGCACGATTTGATAGCTTCTTCAGTCTTGACGACCTGTGCATGAACAAGAACAATGCTCTCTGGGGGGATGCTGACACAATTAAGTTATTTTTTTGCTTCTAGGCTACTTTACCTTCCGGCAAACTTCAAAAAATGCTTACTGACCTTATCCTCATCAATCGAAACAACCCCTTGAATGGTGAGGGTGCTCTGACGAAGGACAAAGAAACAATTTTTAGAACCTATAGCGTTAATAGAGTCATTTGAAAGAATTTACCAGCAAGACGAGAAGTCTGAACACGAGCTCTAACCCAGACTGGTTCCCCTGCCATCTTGGCAGAAATAGAATCTATGGCTTTTCTATTTTGGTATGTCCTTTCTTGGGACTGGTTTAAGGGCTTTTTGCCATAATTATCAGATGCGAAATCATTGGCAGTACTCTCTCTTGCAGCCTTTTCAGCTGCAAGACGAGCTGCAACCTCTTCCTTTCTTTTTTGCTTTTCACGTTCCTTTTCAAGTTTCTTTTGGGCTTTTTTGGAGGTGGGTTCACTAAATCAATGTTAAGCCTCATTATACTGAAGATTTACTCAATGGAAGCGTCTTGAAGAGCCTGGGTGGTCTCCTTGATGTCCTTGGACTCCTCTACTTGATGTGATGAATCGTTTGAATTCATTTTATTGCCGTATAGAGCTACTAACTTTGAACAGCAGGTAAAAGAAAGAAATGCCTCGTTTTTGGCCCCGTCAGCAAAACTTGGAGCCTGTATTCATAAACCAACACATATTGGATATATTTAAATGACGTATCCAATCAAAATTCAAGCATTTTTAATTGCAAAACAGTTTTGGGCTTCACAAGCTATCATAGTAGGCTGCGGCGTCCCACCCCTGGACAAAACCCGGATTTTGTCCGAAGTTTCTGAAAATCTGGAAGGTAGCATATTTTCTATTTAAAGCTGACTTTAAATCCGATCTTCTGGAATGCCGGAAAAAAGAAGATCTTTGTCTGGGGGTTGTACACAAAGATAATCATAGTGTATAACTCAAGGTCGGGACGAAAACGTGAGGTTGAAAACATGACGACAAAAGTATCAACTTTGCATTGGTTTGATCTGAATAGCGACAGTCTTTTTTGATTAAATGTATCCCATTAAAATAAAAGCTATTTGCACCTGAAACAGCTTTGTCAGTGTTGAAGGTCTGGATGTACGAGTATTCCGGCTATTGCCATCACACCTAACATCTAGTCATCACCTGATTTGGTGCCTTTCCAATATACCATTTGACATACCGGAAATGGCAACAAACCAATATCACATGACTGTCCAGGTATCCAGCAACTCAAACTCATCCAGCACATGACCAGCCCCTGGGTTTGATCCAACTAAAATCCCCGCCACAGCTAAAGCTATATAAGTCTAAAGTATTATCCAATAAAATATACTTCTTCTCTTCCTAATTCTATATTTGAAGCTTCCCCAAAAGGTGCTGCTTATCACTGGTAGCACTACGGGTTTCAATCACGCTGATGAAAGAGAAAATGACTGAACAGAACCCACCCACCTTCGCCCATGTACTCAACCAGGCCACATCCCAGGATACCTGGAAGACCTACTTCCGCGCCCACGACATCAATGAAGATATTCCTAGTGGATGCACCATATTCAAAGGTCTGGTCATACCCAAAGCATGCACCAAGATAATTCAATACAGTTGCTCTCTACAACCACAAACAAACACACAACCGCCTGTCACAGGCAAAGTTACCAACACCAAATACATTGGTATTGACAAGTTCTTTGGCAAAGACAAAGAAAACATCATCAACTGGCTAGACCACTCAGCCGCAAAACTCCGCGCTAGCCGCATCCCCCCACAAAAAATGGGTCCAAGAAGCCAGCAAGCGCCTATACAAGGCCGCAGCTAATTGGTTCACCACCTGGGTTGGCTCACGGACTGACGACCAGCTTGACAACTTGGAAGAGTTCAAAGCCGACATCACCCACAATTTCCGCATCACTGAATCTCTTCAAGACATTGTAATACAGCTCAGCGATCTTCCTCAGAAGACCACTATCACAGCTTACGCCAATGAATTTGAGGAAATACACTGTAAAATTCAAAACCCAGAACAAGCTGACAACGTACATACTAGAGCCTCATTCATCAATAGAATGAAACCCTCTGTTGCTGCCCTCATCCACCCAGAGGCTAACATCTCCATACTTGCGCTCATTGCTGAAACCAAGCGTGCTGAAAAACGCGCCAGCATGGAATATGCTGCACGCAACGGCAACCGCTCCTCAAACGGCAATGTCAGAGAAAACTCTAATGGCAATAAATGCCAAAATACCAGTCATAGCAACGGCAACTCCAATTGTAACAATGGCAATTGTAGCCAAAGCGCAAACCGCTCCCGTCCCAAGAAAGAGGACATCGCTGAAGTTAACAACGCTGAAGTAGCAACCCGCTATGAATCTGACCCCACATTCTCTGACCTCAAAGGTCTCAAAACAGAGGAACAGGGAAAAGAGGAGGGGGAACAGGCTTAAGTGCTCCTGTCTCCCCCCAACTTGACAAAAAATTGTACCAAGGCACAAACTTTGCTGCTTGCATTCCATGTGTCCCGCAATCCCCTATTTTTATGAACATAAAAATTAAAGATTGCTCACAACTTCTTGTCTATCCATGCACATACAAATCTCATACACATAAAATTTTATTTGGCTCTGGTGCACAACACACTATGGTTAGCAAACCTTTTGTATCCAAGTACAAAATACCAGTTATCAAATCCAACTTCAAATACGCCAGAATGGCAGACAAGTCAAAAGTTCTACTTGAAGGCAAAACAACGCCCTTCAGAATTGACCTCCAAGGCATACAAACATCCATCAAAGGACTTTTAATGAACAACATAGAATACAACATTGTAGCAGGCATGGACTGGTTCACCTGAGTGAATCCCAGCGTATGTTGAAAACAAAAACCATTACAATAAAACACAATGGAGTCAATTTCAACATTCTCAAAGAACCCAATGACCTCATTCTGAGAGACACAGTATTTGTTCAAGTCATAAATCAAGATGACTCTGAACATCTAATCAAAGACAGTACCCTCCACATAATGAGGTACTCTGAATTTAATAAAATACAAACACAAAAGATCCAATGCCCAGAACTTGCGGCACTCCTAAATGAATATGCTCATGTATTCAAGGGAGAACTCACAGAGTTACCCCCATACAGGAGGTCAAACATGGCATCAAATTATGAAAATCCATGCCCAAACCTGCACCCATCTACAGACTCTCTCCCATGGAGACCCAAACACTTAAAGCCCACATCAAGGACAATCTAGCCAAAGGATTCATTTGTCCGTCTGAATCCCTGTGGGGGGCAGCAGTTTTCTTTGTAAAGAAGAAAGAAGGATCTCTTTGCTTAGTTACTGACTACAGAGCACTAAACACAAGTACAGTAAAAAAATAAATACCCACTTCCCCTCATAGAGGATCTATTTGCAAGACTCTCTGGAGCAAAAATTTTCTTGAAAATTGACCTCACATCTGGTTATAACCAAGTTGAAGTTAAAGAGAAAGACATACCAAAGGCCGTGTTCTGCACGCAATTTGGGTCATTTGAATGTAAAGTAATGAATTTTGGGATGACAAACGCCCCAGCAACATTTGTCATCATGATGAACCAGGTGCTAAACAGACTCTTGAACACATTATGTAACCTCAACAACATCATCATATTTTCAAAAACAAAAGAGGAACACCTCACGCATGTTCATAAGACACTCAATTGACTCGCAAAGCACAAGCTATACACTAAGCCTAGTAAGTGCCAATTTAAGGAAATGGAACTTCTGTTCTTGGGCCACATTGTCTCTGACAGTGGCATCAAAGCAGACCCAGATAAAATAAAAGCCATAAATAACATGCAATGCCTCACCTCCTTGAAACAAGTAAGATGCTTTCTTAGTATGGTAGCTTACCTAAGAAAATACATCAAAGACTTCAAAAAGCTCACCACACCAATCAATGACCTAATCAAAGGTAATGCCAAAAAGAAATTCATCTGGACTCCAGAATGAGACAAGAATTTTCAGCCATTAAAACAAGCTTTGATCAAAGCACCAATCTTGCAATACCCTAATAACAACGGGTGCTACAAGCTTGAGTCAGACGCTAGTGACACTGCCATTGGCGCAGTCCTACGCATCTGCCAGCCAGGGCAGCAAGATTTTCTGCCAGTATGCTACAAAAGCAGAAAACTAACTAATACTGAGCAAAGGTACCCAATACACAACAAAAAATTGCTAGCAATATATCACACATGCAAGAAATGGAGATGTTATCTCAAAGGACACTTAATTGTCTGAGTGCTAACTGACCACAAATCCTTAATCTATTTCAAAGCTCAGAACACACTCATACGGCGCCAAGGCAAATGGATGTTCTTGATGGAACAGCTTAACCTGGACATCCAATACAAAAAGAGGGCAGAGCTGGTCACAGCCAATGCTCTCTCTAGGCTATGCCAGCCAAGAGAGGATCACCCTGACCACCTGGACCCTGACTGGCCCAACCTATACAACACTGAGTACAAGACAAAAGGAAAGGATCCCTCCACACACCAACTAATCCATGATACTCTAGTAAGGAATGAAAAACATTTCCACATATCAAATGTCATGGTATACCAAATCATCAAGGATAAACACATCCCATACATTCCACTCACACAAAGAGTTGACACTATACTAAGACACCACTGTCTGCTAGGACACAAAAAGGCTAACAACCTATATCTCACATTAAAAGAGATAGTATGGTAGCCCAACCTGAAGCAAGACATAATTGATGTTCTAAAGAAGTGCACAGTGTGTGAAAAACACGCCAGCACCAAGGCGCCACAGCCAGCAGTCAACCCAGTACCTGACCCTGAACCATTTAAGGTTTGGGGACTGGACGTAGTGGGGCCCTTCCCGTAAACCAAAACAAATCAATGTTTCCTAATTGTAGCCATTGACTTCTCCACACGTTGGCCCATCTGCTGGGCAACAAAAGATCACAAGGCAGAAACAATAAATTGATTCATCAATAAAGCAATCATAGCAGACTACGGCACTCCAGACTACATCATAACAGATGGAGCAAAAGAGCTAACAGGCCACATAGTAAACAACAATCTAAAAAAAAGAACATCAAACACTCCACAACCTCACCCTACAGGCCACAGGCCAACGGCAGAGTTGAATGCCTGAACAGCAGCCTTATCAGAACCCTGGAGAAAATAATGGATAGCAAAGCCAACAACACATGGCTACTCTATGTGAAACATGCATTACTAGTATCCCAGGTTTGTACCAATCAAGAGACAGGCTACTCACTGTTTGAACTAACATACAGGTACAAGCCAGAAATAGTCACCCACAACAATCAACCATATGTGAAGATCTCCCCGGGGAAACCTCCCACAGTAGAACAGAAACCAGCTCTACAACACATGCACCTCAAAGCCAAACTGGCAGAAACAAAGAGACTCAAAACCCAAAAGGTAACCTCAACAGAGAACCCACTCCCCATCAACTCCCCCGTCTGGGTCCTAGCTGGGAACAGAAAGAAACTAGACTCAGTACACAGAGGACCAGGAAGAATCATCAGATACCAACCAGACAGGAACACCTACCTGGTTAAGTTCCAGGGTGCCAAAGAGCCCATCACCAAAAAGTATAACAGATCTTGCCTCTGCCCTAGCAAAGGAGAACACTCAACCCAGTTGGTGCCCACTAGTAAACAACTCCAGGAACATCAGGTGGCAGCCATCAAGACAAAGCCCCCTCCTGATGTACCCAAGTAATCCCTTAAGGAAGGGGTGTGTCGAGGGTCTGGATGTACGAGTATTCTGGCTATTGCCATCACACCTAACATCCAGTCATTGCCCAATTTGGTGCCTTTCCAATATACCATTTGACATGCCAGAAATGGCAACAAACCAATATCACATGACTGTCCAGGTATCCAGCAACTCAAGCCCATCCAGCACATGACCAGCCCCTGGGTTTGATCCAACTAAAATCCCTGCCACAGCTAAAGCTATATAAGTCTAAATTATTATCCAATAAAATATACTTCTTCTCTTCCTAATTCTATATTTGAAGCTTCCCCAAAAGGCGCTCCTTATCATCAGTAAAAGAATGTAAATCATTGTAGTCTTCAGGCATGCAACAGATGATACATCTTTCTTTAAAAAACTACAGCATCTCAAATCAGAATTTTTTTATACCATTTGCTTTATGAAAATAGACAAAACTATGCCAAAATAGGAATTTTTAATAATAGTTCTAAACCTAAGATTTAACTTGCTTAATTTTTTTCAAAATCTCATGGCTTTGAGGATAACATTGCAGATTTTCAGAGCACCCATAGTGCCTTTCTCCTCAATAAAATATCAGTTGATTTGAAATGTGCTGTGTCACAGGTAGTGTCATCTTAACCAAGGTTAGTCACAGATGGGTCAATTGGGGCAGAAAGATATTCTGTCAATTATTTTCCCCTCAATTGGTTTCCAGTCAAATTTGATCCAGATATAATTTTCTTCCCATGTAAATCTTTTTACTCTGTAACAATAAAAATCAAAAATACAGGATAAAAAAATTATTTTCTATAGAGGTTATTCTTTGAAACTTCTAATCTTCTCATTTTATTTTCTAAAAGTTGCCATAGCTGTGCTGTTTTAGCAGAGTTACAAGGGGAAAATTATTGGAGAATCAATAATAATCTTTATTAAGATACCAGTGTTATATAGTTGGGGGTGAATTGTGGTAACAGGAACATGATTGTAAAGATCACTCAGTTGGATTGGATAGGGGTGATGGCTTGATCCTTGTTGTCAGGGCCCATAATGCCTTAGACAATCAGCTAGCCTGTCTGGGGATAGCACAACCAATAGTGTGGAAGCCATTGTCAACTGCCTTCCTAGAAGGAAACCCCCCTTTCTGACCGCAAATGGCCAGGGTTTTGCAAGGCCCACATGCTGCAAAACCCTGAAATCAAATTTAAACACAAAATTGAGTCTCCTTGCTGTCAGGAAATGGTAAATTTTAAAAGAAATCATTCAATTTTTTATTGGGTGCTTGAACGTTTGCAGATCCTAATAATAGCTGTGGCACCTTGGCATGCTGCAGCCAAACCCATGACCATTAAGAAACAGCCAATGCCATTCTCTCCCCAGGTCCCAGTGCACAATTTATAAACCATTTTGAAAGTATCACTGAAAATAATGCCATCAGGTCTCTGGTGGCACAAAAGCTAAGTATTCCTCATTAAGTATAAGTAGTGAGGAGGAGAAGTCTTTCTCGCTGTTGTCATCTTAAAATAAACAAATTTATGCCCAGAACCCAAGATTTTCTTGCAGGAATTATCTATTTTTGCACCAATATAATCATTATGTTTGCATCTCTTTATGAATCTACTACACAATACACCTGCACTATCCTTTCCCTCCTGGCTCTGCTCCTGTCCACCTGGTTACGCCACCTTGCGCCATTGACTTGGAGTTCTTCCACCCTCATCACCTGGATCTTCCTTCTGGCCATTCTAGAGGCCCAATTCTGACTATCATGAAGAAGATCCCCTCCACTACCCCCTTGCCAAGCGCGCCTCCTGCCCAAAACTTCAGTAAGGTGGAGTTTTTCAATATTACAGTATTGGGGCTGTCCAATCAGGTTATGCCCCATACTAGAATTTGGTGCTCCTTGGCCACTGCTGTGAATCATATAGTCAGGATTGTGCCAATTGTATACATGGCCTTTCAGGCCCACCCTGCCTCTCCTGTGGGAGTCCAGCCAGACTCTGCTATGGGCTGTGACACTTTTAATAAGTCAAGTGCTAAATTGAGTTGTCCACTGTGCAGGGATTTTCACTAAGTCCTGTTGCTGGATTAGGTAATTTGAGCTGGGTTCTGCATTTGTATCAGGAATATTCCTGACAACACCTTGTGTCAAGATAAACTTTTGGACACAATCAGGCTCAAAGAGCAAAATAAAAAATTGCAGCAGTCCCCCCTGATTGGGGAAACTGCTGCAAAACACCCAGTTGAAGAAACAGAATTTAAAAAATTGAATTTTGGAAAAAACTGGTTTTATACCCTGGCCACGGACTGCCAAGCGCCCACCAGCTACACGCCAAGCCTGGCGGCTTGCCTGCCCGCGCGTGCGTGCCTGCTGCCAGCCAGTCAGCCCCTGCCAAATTTGGAAATCACCCAATTGGGAATCCCAAAAAGGCAATTTCCCCAAACCCCAAAATGGGGGGAACTGCTGCCCAAATTTGGAACCTACCAAATTTGGGGGGAGGTTTACAAGATGCCCAGCATGAAAATTGATGCATCAACTACAAAAGTTGAAAGTGATTGCATGAAAGTACCTGAAGAAGCTCCAAAGTCATGCAATGCCAAGATTAACAATTCATTGCCTGCCAATCCATCCCCATCCCACTCCCAAAAGGGAATTCCGGACAACACCAAGTGTTTGGGGTTCCCTGTCCAATGTTTTACACTATTCATGCCCCACAAAGATGATAGTATATAATAAAGCCAAATCACTTGATGATAGTTTATGCTATCATTGAGTGAAATTACCCCTCAATAGTATCACATAAATCAATTCAAAAACTTTACCTACAAGAAGTTAAACAAGACACTAAGCTTTGTCTGCCCTTCCCCAGGATCAGAAGATGAATCACCTAATCTTCTCAGCTGTCCTCACAGCATGCCTAGGAATTGGGGGCCACCAATATAACCAACAGCATGGGCCATTCAACAAACCACCTGGCAAGTATTACTACAAGGAGCCAGTGCAGCTCAACTCCTCCAAGCAGTACTCCTGGCCCACACTGGTATTGCCCCACTCCACCCAGTCTGTAGCCATATACACCTGTATATACTACGTACTCACATATTTTTCTGGTAATTTCAGATGCTATAACATGCACGCCAACATCTTTTTATTGATGATGACAGTCTATCCAATTGTGACGGCGCTCACAGGCTTCCAAGTTGCCAACTTGGTACCTTATTTTGCTAGAATACTTCCTCAATTGTTGGGTCTTTACAGTATGATAGCACCCCCACTGGGGCTCACACCAACAGCCTCAGGCTTAACCATGTTTGGATATCTCACCTTGATATGCCTCACATTCCTGACATCCCTCCTACTTGTCTGCTACACATGTCTTTGCTGCTTCCAGGCTCTCTAATCTAGAGGAGATGCCACCCAACCCACCAATACCCACCAGGTTCAGAATGTTATCCTAAGCCAACTTTCTAAACCCACAATCCATTCCTCCAAAAAACAGACAATATTCACCTTGCTCTTCTTCTCTCACACCTTGTTTGAAGTCAAGCCAGCCCACTTTACCACCAACGTCCAAAAGGTCCTTCACGTGACAAATCAACTCACCGGTCAACAGAAAGACTGGTTTGCTGCCATTGTGCTAAAAGAACCTGGATTACGCCATGACTTTAACTCCTTCAGCCAGAAGTTATTGGACTCAGTCAGCTTTCCTGAGGATCTAAACAATACCCATTGGAAACTGTACTCTCTGAGACAAGGGACGTCTACCACTGCCAGCTACACCAAACAGTTCTCAAAGCTCAAGGAAGCTCTCAACCTGGATAGTGATGAAGCCTGTTACTTTTATTACACAGGTCTCTCATCCCAAGTCCAGGAGTTCCTCCTCCACCATAAGCTTCCTAAGACTTACAATGAGGTCATCCAAGACGTCCAAACTTGGGGAGAGCAGTATGCAAATACCCTCCCCGCCAAGGCCACCCACCTCAACTCCGTCCAAGTTGAGGTTGCTGGACCACCCACCAATGCCAAAGCCCCCCGTCTTGAGGTGATCCCCAGACCTGGGGGGGCTTTATGCTATCCAGTGAAGAGAAGGCCCACTGCGTGGCACAAGGTCTTTGTTTGTACTGCGGCCTTTCAGATCACACAGTGATAAACTGTTCCACCGCATGACCCAATCCTTTTAAACCTCCCTCAAATCCCCAGCCCCTTATGGCAGCTGAGGAAGGAGGTAATAAAGCAACCACTTCTCCCTATTCCACTGTTCCCATCACCCTGGCTTCCAACACCCAGAAAATGCACCCCCGCCCTACTTGACACAGGAGCCATGGGAAATTTCATTGACCACCTCCTGGTGAAAAGTCTTGGCAAGCAGGCCACACCAGGGGGGAACCGCCAAGCTGGTCAATGGGAGCACTCCCCCAGTATACCAAGTTGTGGAACCAAATGCCATGGAAATTGGGTGGATGAGGTTCAAACTAAACTTCTCATCCCTGGAGAACCTGGCTTTCCCTGTCATACTAGGAATGCCTTGGCGGCAGGAAGCTTGATGCAACATCAATTGGGACATCCATCAGGTTCACATCTTCAGTCTGGGTCAGACTGGCACAGCACCACTTGGGAGCAATTCCACGCCCACCAGCACAGTCATGCTCATATTGGTGATTCCCCAACTAGATGAGATGTTGGAGGAGTACACTGACGTCTTTAGCAAATTCCCAATGCAAGGCCTCCCCAAACAAAGAGCAAGTGACCTCAGAATTGACCTTCTACCTGGCAAAACCCCCAAACAGGGAAAGGTTTACCCCTCCATACATGCACAAGGTCTGGTACTAAAAAATACATCTCTGACTTAATGACCAGAGGACACATGAGACAATCCCAATCCTCCTGCTCATCACCAATCTTCTTTGTTAAGAAAGGGGATGGAGGACTATGCCCATGTGTGGATTACAGCCCCCTGAACGCCATCACAGTCAAAGACTGATACCCTGTTCCATTGGCAGAACAGCTCACAGACAGACTGACAGGCGCCTTTTTATTTTCAAAACTGGACTTCCATAATGCGTATAACCAGGTCAGGATTGCAGATGGAGACAAGTGGAAAACAGCAGTTAGAACAGTCTTTGGCCTTTACAAATACCTGGTCATGCCCTTTAGACTCTGCAATGCACCCTCTGCCTTCCAAGCCCTGATGAACAAGATCCTCTTTGACCTCCTGGATGTCTGTGTAGTGGTTTACCTAGACAACATTCTAGTGTATTCCAAGGATGAAGCCTCACATCTCTGTGACCTAAAGAAGGTCCTGGAACGCTTACGCCAGGCCAAGCTGTACTAATAAAGAGAGAAATGTGAATTCCTCAAACCAGAGGTAGAATTCCTGGGGTACACAATCCAGAAAGGTGGCTTTGCCATTGCGCCATCCAAAATTGCAGCGGTAATAGAATGGCAGATCCCAGATACCCGATCAAAACTGAGAGGCTTCCTAGGGTTGGCTAACTTTTGCCATAAGTTCATTAAGAATTTTGCAAAGATAGCGGAACCCCTCACGTCCTTGACTGCCAAAAGTGTCCCTTACATTTAGACAGAGGAGGCACAGAAGTCATTTGAGACCCTCAAGACCGCCTTCACTACAGCCCCGGTACTCCAACAACCTGATCCCAAGCTCCAATTTTTTGGAGACTGACACTTAAGACTTTGCCTTAGGAATAGTCTTGCTTCAGGAAGGGGAGCCTGGAGTATACCACCCTGTGGCATACTTCTCTAAGAAGCTGTTGGATTGTGAACAAAACTACAATGTGTACAAAAAGGAACTAATGGCCATAGTTAAAGCCTTCAAACACTGGAGACAATACTTAGAAGGAGCCAAAAACACTGTCATTGTCTGCACTGGCCATAGGGACCTTTTATACTTCATAGAAAAGAGGAAGATCTGCCAACAACTTGCCAGATGGGTTCTGTATTTGTCATCCTACAACTTCAAGATCAGTTACATCCCAGGGCACACCAACAATGCACCAGACACCTTGAGCAGATGAGAAGACCACAATGGTAGAGACTAGTCATACAGTCACTTCAACACCTGACCAGTCCTAGACACCAATCAGTTCATAATGGCCATCCTTGGGGCCTAGCCAACCACTCTCATCCTTGGAGGAAGAGGTGAAGAACGCCCAGAAGGACTCTCCACTCATCAAAGACCTAATTGCCAAAATGAACTCCACAAAACCCAACCCCAACTACTCTACCCACAAGGGCTTCCTTTACAGACTCAATAGATTGGTGGTACCCCCAGGAGCAATTCAGAATCAGGTCCTACAAGAGTTACATGACTCCCTGCTAGGCAGTCACGGAGGAATCAAGAAAACCATGGCACACCTTCAAATCATCTACTGATGGCTATTCATGTTTTCCCAAGTGAAAGACTACATTTCACAATGCATCTCATGTATGAGGAACAAACACTCCACACAGAAGCCACATGGGTTGCTCCAACCCCTCTCAATCCCATCCATGCCATGGGAATCTATCTCCATGGACTTCATTACAGACCTACCTCCCAGTCAAGGGTTCACAGGGATCCTGGTTATTGTGGACCACCTCACTAAAGCCGCAGAGTTCATCACTTGCTCCTCAGGAAAGTTGGCCACTGCCACAGCTTGGTTATTCCTTAACCACATCTACTGCCACCATGGTCTCCTCAAAGACATTGTTTCAGACAGAGGGACCCAGTTCACTTCCAAATTCTGGGGTAAAATAAGGCGACAAATCCAAGTAAAGCTCAACCTGTCAACAGCCTTCCACCCTCAAACTGATGGACAAACAGAGCAAGTTAACCAGATATTGGAAACTTATCTCTGCGCCTACGTCAACACTAAGCAGGATAATTGGGCGGAACTACTATCCTTGGCCCAGTTTAGCCACAACAGTTCTTACCACTTGGGAGCTAAGATGTCCCCATTTACAACCAACTACGGTTTCTCCCCTCAAGGAATCCCCACCAAAGGCTGTCCAGGGACAGTACCTCAAGCCAACAAGTAATTCCAAAATTTAAGGGATACCCAGAGACACCTACAGACTAACCTCAGAGATGCCCAACAGAAGTACAAAGTCCAAGCCAATAAACACCAACACGCTAACCCTGAATTCAAAGTAGGTTCCAATGTATACCTTGAAACCAAGAACTTCAAGATCAACCAAGTGAGTAGAAAGCTAGGAACCTGCTGAATTGGACCCCTCAAAGTTATTCAGCAAATCTCTGACACAGCGTACAGAGTACAGCTCCCTGAACAATCAAGTGCTCACAACGTCTTCCATGTATCCAAATTAGAGGCAGAGAGAGGAAGTCCCCACACACATCAGACTAAAGACAGCAAACCCCCACCAACAATCCTAAAACACACCCCAGAGTGGGGGGTGGAGGCCATACTAGGATATAGGAAAGTTTGCAACCAGGTCCAGTACCTAGTTTCATGGGTAGGGTACCCTCTGGAATCAAACTCATGGGAACCTGTAAAGAATCTTGCCAACACTCCTGACCTTATTGCCCAGTACCACCAAGAAGGGAAGAAAAGGCAACTGTCAGGAATATTCCTGACAACACCGTGTGTCAAGATAAACTTTTGGGTGCAATTGGGCTTGAAGAGCAAAATAAAAAAATTGCAGCAGTTCCCCCTGATTGGGGAAACTGCCGCAAAACACCTGGTTGAAGAAACAGAATTTAAAAAATTGAATTTTGGAAAAAACAGGTTTTATACCCGGCTGCCAGCCGGCTGCACGTTGAGCCTGGTAGCTTGCCTGCTGCCAGCTAGCCAGCCCCCGCCAAATGGGGAAATTGCCCAATCAGGAATTGCAAAAAGGTGATTTCCCCAAACCTAAAAATGGGGGGAACTGCTGCCCAAATTTGGAACCTACCAAGTTTGGGGGGAGGTTTACAAGATGCCCAGCATAAAAATTAATGCATCAACTACAAAAATTGAAAGTGATTGCATGAAAGTACTTGAAGAAGCTCCAAAGTCATGCAATGCCAAGATTAACAATTCATTGCCTGCCAATCAATCCTCATCCCATTCCCAAAAGGTAATTCCAGACAACACCAAGTGTTTGGGGTTCCCTATCCAATGTTTTGCACTATTCATGCCCCACAAAGATGATAGTATATAATAAAGCCAAATCACTTGATGATAGTTTATGCTATCATTGAGTGAAATTACCCCTCATTAGTATCACATAAATCAATTCAAAAACTTTACCTACAAGAAGTTAAACAAGACACTAAGCTTTGTCTGCCCTTCCCCAGGATCAGAAGATGAATCACCTAATCTTTTCAGCTGTTCTCACAGCATGTCTAGGGATTGGGGGCCACCAATATAACCAACAGCATAGACCATTCAACAAACCACCTGGCAAGTACATCTACAAGGAGCCGGCACAGCTCAACTCCTCTGAGCAGTACTCCTGGCCCACGCTGGTATTGCCCCACTCCACCCAGTCTGTAGCCATATACACCTGTATATACTACGTACTCATATATTTTTCCAGTAATTTTAGACGCTATAATGTGCACGCCAAAGTCTTTTGATTGATGATGACAGTCTATCCAATTGTGACGGCGCTCACAGGCTTCCAAGTCACCAACTTGGTCCCTTATTTTTCTAGAATACTTCCACAATTGTTGGGTCTTTACATTTGGCTTTGGGTCATGGGAAAGTTGGTTTGCAGGTCACAGAACTGTTTGATTGGAGCCTTGTTGGGGGGTCAACCCTGTTGTTTTGAAATCCCTGGCTGAGGGTTGGAATCCTCTGTTGGAAGGTCTGCTGGAAGATTGTCAGGGGCATGGGCTCCATACTGGACCAGTTGTTGCTCAGTTGCAGGGAGGAAAGTTTTATGTTGCTTCTGTTGGGACTTGCAGGGGTGGAGCCTATTGTGATGTAGCACTTTGTATTGCTTCCTTTTTACCTACCCTTGTACTAGGTAAATATTGTTATTTTTTTCAACTTAAGTGCAATGGTGGACCCAACTTTCTTGGGCTATAACTTGCTTTTGTCTGTATTTATTACCCATACTTTTTTTCCAGATTCATGTCTGTATTTGAGGGGGATAAACATGTCTTGCAACAATTTTTCTTCTCTATCAGATTTATTGTTGTTGTTGCAGAGTACTTGGGGGTCTGAACAATGTGGTTTTTTGTGATGTTTCAGCTTGGGCCCTGTGAGGGCTTGGACAATATTTGGCTGTGTGCTGTAAACTAGTTCAAAGGGACTTTTCCCAGTGGATTTGTTCACTCAGGTACGGCATACAAGGAGGCTGATGGCTAGCTGCTTGGGCCAATCCCCAGGGTTACCAGCAGTGGGTTTGGCAAGGGCTTGCACTAGGCTGCCATTCAGCCGCTCAATCTTGCTGCTGTCTTGAGGATGATATGGTGTGGTTACAGTGTGCTTTAAAATCTACTTGGTGAGATAGACATTGGTATTGTTAGAGGTCAATTCCTTGCCTAAATCAGTGATTAGCAGTTCTGGCTTTCTAAACTTGCTGATTATCTCTTCGCCTATGAACTGGCATAAATTGTTGCCAATGTGTTCCTTGACAACCTGAGCCACTGGTCAACATGTAGCAAAGATGATGGTAGTAATGATATAATTCCTGTTGTTTTGTTTCCCGGCCTGGGTCCCAAATATCCAGGGCCCACACCTTGAAGGGTAAATGAGTGTAGATAGACAGTATTAACTTGGGTGGTGTGTTGCTCTTGGAAAATTTCTCACAGACCTTGCATTGGCCAAGTACCTCTTGTACATCTCTATACAGTATGGGCCACCAGGCCTTATGTTTTAAGAATTTGTTCAGGTTTTGGCTTTTTGTATGGCCCAGATCCTGGTGATAAGTGAGGATAGTGTCAACTCTCTGGTGTGTGGATATGTACAAGATGGTCACCCCATTGGCCATTTTGCAGTGTAGGGTCTCATTGACATCAGCAAATAGGTGTTCATTCTTAATTACTGTATTGCAGGTTATGTCTGTAGTACCTGTGGGAAACCCCTCCTCTTTGCTTTGGAGTACTAGGAGTAGCCAGTCAGGGTTCAGCCCATTTTGTCTTCCAGAGGCTCTTACATATGGGCCATTATTTTTCTTGTTATGCCTAGGTGCCAGATGGATTATTTTATAGCTTAATCACATTATTCATATTCAAATTATTCAGAAAGCTTAAAATACAATAAACTCTAAATCTTTGATTGATCTTGGGCTTAGATGAAGATTTTTAAAAATAATTCAGCAGTTTTAGTATTGGAAATTGCAACTTATAATATTAATGAAAATATCTTAAGTGCTACTACAAACTGCAAACCAAAAATATTTATGATGGTGATGAGGAGCAACTTTTAGGGGAAGCTTGGAATATGGAATTAAGAAGAAGAGAAGTATATTTTATTGGATAATACTTTATACTTATATAGCTTGCGCTGTGGCAGGGATACTGTAAATTCAGAACCTGAACGTAAAAATGCAGGATTATCAAATCCTTGGTCCAAATTTTGAATCACTTTTGCGGGCAACTCAGCTGAGTGGAAAATAAAATATTTAATAAAATCAACCATTTAATTTGAATTTTTTGATTTATTTAAATTGGCAAATTTTGAATCTCTTGAGCAGATAACTCAACTAACAAAAGACAAAACACAGCAAACAAATGCAGGATACATGAATCAGAAATGCAGGATTCTAATGTACAATTTGAGATTTCCTGTATTTCAAACAAATCATAGATATCATTAAAACTTAAAAATCTGAAATTGCGGGATTTTCAAATCCAAGAATCAAATTTCAAATCAAAAATGTGGTGAATTTGAAATAAATATAATTTATGGGTGTCTGAAAAGGGATGTTAAAGGATCTAGAGTGGATTTGTGATGATTCTTTTAGGAATCATAGGCATTCTCAAAAATCACCCTATTTCATTTTAGGACGGCTAAAATTTTGATTGTAATATTCACCAACTTAACATACTTAACAATAAAATTGACTAAAATATACACTCCTCTTTTTGAATTTAAAATTTTTAATAAAAATTTATTATGTCTTCTTTCAATAGCAACCAAATGAACAAGCTGTTCCCTGGCCTTGACAAAATAATGCAGGGCTACACTGGGTCTTCCAACAGCAAAGCCTCTGTCTATGGTCATTCCCAAGAGGCAGGCCCCTCCCCAAGCACTACCCAGGAGTATGTTCTTTCTTCTGTATCCTCAAGCATGGCCCTGTTTGCCCATCATACACAGGCAGCCACTAACCCAAATCACATATCAACAATGGCATCCAGAACCAGTCAATTTGCCAAGTGGTCACCCAAGGAAGCCAGATTCCAGAAACAGCCAATCAGATGGCAACGTCCAGTTCCTAAGACAGACACATCCCACCTCCAGCCAATCAGCCTGCAAGATGCAAAAGAAAATTGATCACCCCAGAAATTCTTCTTGAAATGGTTGAAAAGCAAGGGATGCTTATGTCTCTTGGGGAAATTACAGACACAATGGGTTTTGCAAAGTCTACTGTGACTGCAACCCTGCAAGCCCATGCCAACTGTGGCCCCCTCCCAAGAAGACCCCAACTGATACCTGTACTTTAAGTGAAGGTAAAAAAGCCCATCCTCTCATGATGGCTATCATGGAGTGTGACCCGCAGATGCCCCTGGTCCAGGCCTGTCTCCAACTGGGACTCCACGGCATTTTCACCAATAAGAGAACAGTGAATTTGTGGATGCACAGAGTTGTTGTTGCCGTCAGAATCTTGTCCAATCAGGTTCTCAGTGGCCCCAGTTTGGTGGATACCAACCCCTACATTTCAACCACTATTAATTTTATAAAAGGGAGAGCAATGAGGACTCAAAATGACGTCATCTTCTTGTTGTATGCCAAGATTTTGGCAAGTATCCAAGACTTTGGGGAAAAGTGCATCCAATCTGACGTCTTCAAGCGCAGCCAAATTCTGTATCAATTTGTTGAGGGCTTGTTGGCAGTTTTTCCATTGGGTGTCAATCATTACTTGGCAATATCAAACACTGCAGATGGGTATGCCTACCAGACAGAGCTCAAGGACATGCTAGAGGAGTGGACTACCCAACAAGCCAGGTACACAGTTGTACTGAGTGCAGAGATGGAGCAGCGGGAATGAGCAGCCAAAGAAATTAGGGCTGCAGGGCATACCTGTTGGTCCTATCCCACCAACCACGCTGACATACGCCTTGCAGATGTATGTCTTTACAATTTTGTTTCAGCTCTCAGGCGCTTAAAGACTGCCACCTACAATGAACTATGCTCCCAAATTGAGAAGGGGTACAAGCTTTTCCCTTCCATATTTGTCCAGGATTTATCAAATCTCATCATCTTCTATGCAAGTGATAGTGATAAGTTCAGAAAGGACTCCCACCTTCCCCCACACCCATCCATTTGTTTTGTCAAGCCCACATATGTGACGGAAATAGAATTTGAGCAATTGAAGCAATCAGCACTTGCTGCCCCTTCCCAGTCAACAAATCCTGCCTCCCCAACCCCCCATCAAGACCAAGCCACCTGCCTTCAAACCCTGACTCCCAGACCACCAGCCATTCCCTTCCCACTACCTCTGATGCCATCCCTTTTACAGATGCAGATGATGGCGACGTTCATTCCGCCCATTCCCTCCCCCACTTGTCCCTTGATCAGCAAAATAAAATTTTTCTTTGTGACAACTTATTAAAGTTGATATTGAATCTTCCAATTCATAATTAATAATATATTTTTTACATTATTGACATTCTCATAATCAATAAAATGCTGTATATTTTATGACTAACAGAAAGTTATTTGCATAAATATTTTTCATTGTCAATAATAAATTAAGAAACATACATGTAAATATTGTATTAGAATATTGCAATTAGACATCAACTCTTGATATTTTGATATTATGTGCATAACTTAATGCATTTTTTAATAAGATTCATTGTAAACAAGGCCTTTTTTCATTGTAACTTATTTAAATGGACTGTGTTTATATTAGAGAGCCATTAACGCTTAGTACAAATATTGATACATAGTGCATTTTACAGCCTGTATATTTAACTATTGGTAATAATTCTGTAAACTTTTTATTCAGATTCTATGAGATAATAAACATTAATTTATTAACCCATTACATTATTATTACCTCACAAAATCTGACTAAAAAGCTTACAGAATTATTACCAATAGGTAAATATACAGGCTTTAAAATGCACTATGTATCAATATTTGTACTAAGTGTTAATGGCTCTCTAATATAAACACAGTCCATTTAAATAAATTACAATGAAAAAGACCTCATTTACAATGAATTTTATTAAACAAAATGAATTAGTTATGCACATAATATCAAAATACCAAGAGTTGACGTCTAATTGCAATATTCTAATGCAATATTTACATTTATGGTCTTTAATTTATTTTGATGATGAAAAATATCCATGCGTTGAAGGTAGTACTATAAAAACCAGTTTTTTGATGTAATTCAAACAAAATATCAAATATCTATAACCTGATAAACAAATTAGAAGCACATCTGCAAAAGGTTGTTGAAATAGAAAAAAAATATCAGAGAAATAGTAAAAGGAAAGCTGGGTAATAAGAGCCAGCCACTAATCCAGTCAAAAGAAGATACTCTGAATAAACTAGGAAATATTATAGACAAAAAGAACAAAGAAGCGTTGCTCAATCTATAGGGAACAATCCTATCAAGTCTGAAGTTCAATGACACTGCCTACAATTTGTGGGAGTTCTGGCAAGGGACCAGAGAAAACAATAAGAAAATCAAACTGATTGACAGAACTGAAATCCCAAAGGAAATAAACACAAATGAAGAGGGAAATAATCAAATGGAATCTGATGAAAACAAAACACAGTCACAAAACAGGAGCGCCTCAAGAAACAAAGAAAATTTCACTAATGAAAATCAAGAGAAAACACAAGTAACACAGAAAAAAGGAAAATAAAACCCAGAAAAACAAATAAAGAGCAGCCAACACTCATGAAGTTTGCAGAAGAGGTGCCTGTGGCTGAGGGGGCCGCAGGGGAAACAATCAGTAAGTCTTTTTATGTTTTATTTGTATTTACTTTATTTATAACTAGGAATGGGGACAAGGTCGCAAAAGTGACGGCTTTTACGCTGAGTTGGTTCTATGGGGGTTACTAATCACTGGTAGCCTCTGTAAAACAAATAAATAAAAATCAAATAAATAAAATAGTACAAAATAACATCAATCAATATGCAACAAAAGACACAATGAATAGGGAATTCAAAGCGCCAGAAGGAAGCTTAACTTGGTTCAGAGAAGCCTATGAAGTAGGCACAAGTATCAACTTCAAAGGAATGATAGATATCCAAATAAATGTCAACATGAATTTTGATGAATATATATTTGAATGCCTTGAACGTTTTCCATTTTCAACTATGAACACATGAAATAAACATGAAAAAAAGTTAATTTCAAGTTCCACAAAAAAACATCAAGGCCGCAATATTCAATAACTTAATAAAATCAATATCAAATCAAACAGGCAATGTATTTTTAGTCAATAAAATGAAACCTTTATTCATATCTTTTGCAGAGGCGTGGGTCGCGGATGCCTCCAAAATGCCCAACTCTCCTTTACTCAATTTTTCAAACATGTCCTATAAAAATTGATTAGTTATAATCTACAAGAAATTCTGCTTATTTGCGGAAATCTATACCTCACAGCAACTGCATCTTGCTGTTTACCTTGGGGTAGTACTACACTGCATTATGAAGGCCAACATGAAGAAGCTGGAGGACGTCCCCCTTCAAATGGATGTCTTCCGGCTGGCACTGGACAAAATGAAGACGCTGTGGGGCTACCAAACTGTAGAGCATGTCCTATATGACTGTTTTATGTTAGCTTTGTTGTACAGTTACACAATACCTCTAGAGAACCAACTCCTTGTTAATTTTCTTTTGATACTGCCTTTTATAAGACGCTCAGCCACCACCGGGGTGCTGAGCGCCACCCCTCTAGCAATTGGCGCCAGAGTTGTCCACCATGTACAGAAGAGTATGTGGTCCCAATTGGACTCATTAGCAGAAAACATAATTTGGGGAATGATACCTCAGAATAATCACAAACCCCTTTGCAATTTGCATCCCCTAATAAATCATCTTCCCTTGCAACTTAAATTTTTTTATTTTAATTATTAAAATTTTAATATTAAATATTTTAATATTAAATAATTCATGATTGAATAAAAATATTTAAATTCTAATATTTAAAAAAAGTATTTAAATTTTAATATTCAAACTTTAATAGATAAATTTTAAGATTCACAATTAAAATTTAAATATTAAAATTTAAATATTAAAATTATGATATTTAAATTATACTAGTAATATATCTAAATATATTATAGAATTAGTTATAGTTGCAAACACGTCAAATAATACAAATTAATTAAAAATATTTTTATTTAAAGGCTCTTTGAGTAAAGGTTTATTAATTATATAGATAAACAACAAGAATTGAATTTATCTGCATCATGCGGCCTGCTCCACTTATATTCTAAACAAGTGATTGGTTAGAACTCAAATTACCTTTCCCTTGTGATATGATTTGATAAATATATTTGATATACTTGTCCTGCGTCCTAAGTACTAATTAGTAAGAGATACATGAAAATCATTGGTGGTCATGTTGTGTGGCTATAGTGGCACTGAAATAATAAGGATCAGATGATGACCTGCAAGGTCCAATTTTTGGCTTAAAAAAGCCAAAGTACCAACAAGGATTCACAATTTTTTAACTAAAATTAATCTATTTCTATCTTTTTTAATCTATTATTTGTTAGTGCAACAGTAAATATAATATTCAGTACATTATAATAAAAATATGTCTTCTTACCTAGTATAATTAATTTTACTTACGTTTTCTATGTATTCTTATATGTCTATAATACAATCAAACATCACATCATTATATATAAATAATAATTTTTGATTCCTAATAAAAACAAAATAAATAAAAATAAAAACAAATAAAACCCAGAGAACCCATTTACCTGATTGGCGCAGAGAATCCAGGGCTTTGATGAGGAAGGATTCTGAGTGCTTGTAAAAAGCTGCCACCACGTTGGGTGGCATTGCAAATTGACTGACCTCAAGGATATTGAAGAGATCTTCAGTGTCCTGTGGAAGCCCTGCTTTGACCTTATTCTTGATCCACCCAAAGACCTCCTCAATTGGGTTAAGGAATAAAGAATATGGGGGGAGGTAGAGGAGTCTCATTGGGCAGTCAGCCAGGCAATGGCTGGCTAAATAGCTATTTTTATCAATGGGCAGGAACTTGGACACAACCAGATCCACTTTGTGGAGCCCGACATTATCCAACACAACAATATTGGTTGTACTGCAATAATTGATCCAGAGATACTCCTTGACAACTTGGAGAAAATTGAGAAAGGTCCTGCTATTGTGGGAACTCTTGATCATCTGATACTGGTCTAAACTGTGAGGACCAAGAAGAGCAACCATTGAATAAGTCTGGGAACAGACAGCTGCACAATGGGCTATGCCATCCTTGGACCCCTTCTTGACCCACCCATGCCTAGACCTGAGTGAGGAGGAAAACAACAATTTGTTAATGTAGAAGAACTGGTCATTCCCAGTCTCCTTTAGGGCCAGATATGTCTTGGCATAAATGCGTCAATCCTCAATGGTCTTCTCATTGTTTCTGTTGTACAGAGAAACTCCAAGTACTTTCCAGGAGAAGCCCAAATCAACCATTTCTTTGTAGACAAGGGTTTTGGAAACAGAAAGCCAAAACTTTGTGGACAGCATTGATTGGACAACAATCATGTCCAGGTGGCAATTCTTAGTTACCCACTGCTTTATTGCCTTGAGATGGGTGGTCTGAAGTAGGCTGGGCTGCTGCTTAGCCTTGGTGGATTTGGCAATTTTCCTGGTGTTGCCATACTTGGTGTTGATGTTGGCAATGTATCTGGCTATGACACCAAATTGGGACACAATATCCCAAACCGCCATTCCCTTGTTCAAGCAGTTGAGGAGAGCTTCACACTCACTATCTGTCAACTGACGCCGGCCCTTGGAAGGTACCACAGCATCCTGGCAAGTAGGCTCAACACAGGGGATAGGGATCTTTGTGTAGAAGGTGAGACCACGCTTGGTTGCGCTGGTGCTGTCAATGGTGGAATACGTCACAGGTGCAGATGGCTCCTCAATTGTGGCCAATGGCTCATAGGTGGTGTCAAAGATGCGGGGGCAGGAAGTGGTGACTCCTGGATCAAGAGTGCGGGGCCAGCTGACAACTGGGTACACAGTGGAGGTGTATGTAACCTTATTATTCCCAATGACCTTTGTATAGGAGACTTTTGTGGCAGGCCTTGAGAGCAGCTTCTGTCTTAGATTCAGGCTACTGTTCCTGGATTGAGATGCAGGAGGTGATTGGCTGGTGCTAACACCTTGAGAGGCCTGTGTGTTGGCATGACTCCCCTCAAGTTGGGTTCTGGGTCTGTTCTTGGACCCTCTGGGATGCCCTTGTGGACAGGCTGCCCCGCAGGCTGGTGCAGGAGCTGGTTGAGAATGCAATTGACGGTCCATAAAAATAAAATAAAAATATATTTTAGATTAAATATGTATTTATTTGGATTTATTGGTTTATTTGTGAGTAGTTATTTTCTCTTGATTTAGCCTTGAATAGTAACAGAATTTTTATATCCATGATTTGAAGTGTATAATATTGTATACTTTCTGAGTTTGGATAATTTTAAAGTTTAATCACTTTTTATGTCTAAACATTGTTGTTGAAATTGGGGTTTTCATTTGATTTTATCCAGAGTGGAGCTTCTTCATTTGGGTTGGTGTTTCCTAGTGTGCTTAATATACATTAAATTTAGATTCCAGTTCCTGCAATTAATATATGAGTTTACTGGTGGCATTCAAAAGTGATTTGAAGTTTGGTTCATGGATTTGACATTCCTGCAATTCCAAAAAACATAGTAAACTTAATGAGAATGTTTAATGGATTTGAATGCTTCAAATCTGTTTCCAGTTAATTCATGTTTTCCATTGGAAATGTGCTGGTTGACTTGAACTTTGCAAAGTGTCTATGAGTCTCTGCATTTTTAAAAATTCAAATAAAAATACAAAAAATCAATTTAATTAAAAAAAGCCAACCCACAAAAGAGATTCAAAATTTGGACCAAGGATTTGAAATTCCCACATTTTTATGTTTAGGTTCTGAATTTACAATAGTAATTATTTCTCTTTTTGTTGAAAATCCCAGAGAGAAAAAGGGTGACATGGATGAGGAAATTTAACAGAGTTCATGTTTGTAGAATATGGAGTAAGATTGTATAGGGAATGATAAGAGTATCTTGGATAATGTGTTGAATTTGATAAATCAGGACCTTAGTGTAGGTTAAACAAGGAGCATGGCAAGGTATCTATATATTTTATACTCAGTATCAGATAATGCAATTCAGAATAAAAATGATGTGATAAAGCTTTTTAAAATTAAACTAAAATTTATAACTGTAATTGACACACTTTACTTGTAAAATACACCCTTCAAGTCAGCTGATAAACTTTGTATCCATAAATAACCTCTGTGTTATCCACTTATGCAAACTATTGAAGTTGATGTGCAGTGTACAGTGCACATCATCCTTTCTGCACTATTTTATAATAACAAATATTAAAGGAAGCTATTTAAAATATGGGTTGATTGAAGTTTAAAGATCACTTGAACCTTAAAACTAATCTAAACAGCAATTAACTAAATGTCCTAACTTCAAACTATCATAAAGTCATAAAGAATTAAGCCTTTTAATTAAAATAAAGTGCAAAATAAAGCTATCAATCTTATCTTTAATTTTTGTTAAATAAAAAAGATCTAAAATATAGTAAAAAATAAGTGTTTATTAGCTTTAAAGTGATTTTTTATATCATTAGATAGAATAATATAATAAAATCTGGATTATGCTATTTTAAATTACTTTTGCTTTAATATTTAATGTATATATATGAATATTTTTACATCAATAGAAAAATTAGACTCTTAGCTTTATTTTGGTAGTTTACAGTGTAAAAATATATTAGTTTTTCATTGATTTATTACTGTTTTAAATATAAAATGTGTAATTAGCTACTTTTTCAAAATCAAACTGTTTTATGCTGCAACTTGGGCAGCATGTGTATTAGAAAATGGCCTAATTGCTAAAATAATGACCCATATATGTAAATACAGTAGTTTTCAAACCTGTTGAGATAAACATATATTAGTCAATTTAGAATGCATAGGTTTAGTCACAAAACAAATTTCTACTTGTTAGATCTAAATAGAAAATAATTCCACAGAAAATGTGAGCCTTTTGGCAAAAATGTTCAGTCATACAACAACCCACTCAAACTAGGGACAAATGTATAATAATTCAACAAAAAGTGTACCAAACACTAGAACACATGAGTTTCAGTCACAGAACAAATCTACTAGGTTTACTATGTTTTTATGAACACATGAAATTCAGTCACAAAGGTTACAAAACTTGATCCAACATCAAACCCCAATAGTAACTGAAACTGACAACAAAAAATACAATATCAAAACAAATCAATGAATCTATAATACTCTTAACAGCTAGTCCTAATTAAGAATATAACCTAGAATACAAAAAGGAAATAAATGTTCTGGGTGTCTATTTTGGGATTGGAATTGAAAAGATCAAATTTATTCAAACACATGATCAACAGTGCACATTTATAACCAAAAATAATTAATATTGAAATCTAAAAACCTAATTTGAAATACACAGTAGTGACTACAAGCCTTTAGGCTACTATATATGGACAGATAAAAATTAAGGTAAATAAATAATATAGATAATCTGATTTTAATTTTATTTTATTTTAATACCAAAATGGATGCATCACAACAACAGAGCCAAGGAGCCAAAGGAGTATGCTACAGACGTGGACACCCTTGTGGGTCAAAAAATTGAGTTAGTGCAACACAAGTGTCTACTCAGGAAGGAGACAGGAGAGGAGAGTTCAATAGTGAGGTTGAACTGGCACAACTAGCTCAAGGGGCACAGAGTGCAAGGGCACAGAGCATAAATCCCAGGGTCCAAAAGCTGGCCAGAAAATACACCAAGGTCATCACCACTAAAACAATAAATGATGTCATCACCAAGAGGGTGTTCTTTGTATACAACTCTGTATACTGCCACAATGGTGTTCCAGCCATCATTCTGGAGAAGGTGAAGCCAGTCCTTGACACCATGTACAAATCTTATGTGATTGATAACAAAGGGAAAGATGATAACAAGCAGCCACAATACTATCAAACCACTGATGAGCAGCAGGTGCTTAAAATGGATGCTGTGTTCTATAGCAGAGTGCCTATGCCCTGTGTTATGGCTGAGCCCGTGGAGTTGCTTCTCAATGCCAAAAAACCCAAGTACACTGTCATCTTGACGCCATCCACAAGACTATTAAAAGACTCATGGAAGAGATGTCAGACTACAAGAAGGCTGCAACCATTGTCAGTATTTTAGAAAAATCTGTCCATAGGCTCTTCAAAACTTACCTGAAAACAGGTTATGTTCTCCTTTTGAAGAAATCCAAACACAAGCCAATCCTATTGGTCAAGGAACACCTGTGGGAAATCTAGCAGTGGATCAATAGAAACTGCCATCTCAAACTGTAAAATATTCAGTCAATGATTGAGTCCAATTTTGGGATTAAGGCCTTGATTTCCACATGATATTGTGCTGTGAAGAGTTTTTGATTCTCCTGAAAAAAACTTGGGGGGTTTCTGTACAAATGGAACAGCCCAGACAACATTTCCTACTGCCAGAAATACACTGAGACGTACACTGCGCTGAAGGAAAAGGGCACAGTAAAGCTCTACTACATTATGAGTCCTCCTTTGCGTCATCAATGCACAATGAATATGGGTATGTCCCCAAAGACAAAAAGAACAACAAGTCCCAGTGTGTGTCTGTGTGTTCTATTGCCTACTCAATAGTAGCTCTTCTTGGTCCCCTTGGTATTGAACTGTACCAGATGATCAAGGGTTCCCATAATAGTGGGACCTTTCTGGAATTTCTCCAATTGATTCAGGAGCACCTCCAAGTAACCAGTTCAGGTGTCACCAATATCATAGTATTGGATATTGTTGGGCTCCACAAGGTGATGGATATTCTCAATAAAATCCAGGTGATTGAGCCTGGTGTAGAAATTGGCTCCCAACAATTGGCCACATCTAATTTGCACCTGCTATTCCTCCCCTCCTATTCCCCATTCATCAACCCAATCAAGGAGGCTTTTGGGTGGCTCAAGTAAGTAGTCAAGAAAGGGGCACCGCCTGGTACCAATAATTTGTTCAATTTGCTGCAGGTTGGTGTTCATAACCTCCCAGCTGAGATCATGGCTAAATTCTATAGCCACACTGATTTATTTTTCTTTTGTGTCTCTCCAAGCAGCCAATTAATTAAAGGCTTAGTTATTCCAAATGTCTTTGTGGTGCTCAAGGGTTGTAGGGATGGTTTGAGAGTAGCTGAGCAACTGGAAACACAACAGGACTAAATTCTTCTTACTCAACAGAACCTCTATTTTTGGGCTCTGCAAGTATGCTAAGATTTGTAAGTCAATTGTTGTGTTCGGTGAATGATTCTTGTTTATTGGGGACCTTGTGGGGGTCTTTTTATACTTGGAGGGGAGGAGGGAAAAGAAAGGGTGAGTCATGCTGACTAGGGTCTAGACTGTCAGGCAATGAGCTTATTCTTGGAGGGCTGAAACATTTTGTGGAATATTCAGAAAGAAATGGGTTGGATTGGGCAAGAAATGAACATTTGGGCATGTGATCTGTAGTCAGGTGGTTGCAGCACATAGTAGGGCTGTCTCTGGGGAATTGAGTGTAGAATAGGGTTTCAGAATACTCTCTTTTAGGTTTCCCATTTTGGCAAAAAGAGGGGCAGAAGATCAGTATACCAATTTACATAGTGGGCACAAGCAATGTGTCAATAATTGATGCATCTGCAGCTAGCCGCAGATGTGTTGATAGGTTGTTAATTACCATATAATAAACCTCTTTTGATGGGTCATCAATCAATGCATCTGCGGCTAGCCGCAAATGCTCTGATTGGTTACTAATTGCCATATGAAAACTCATTCCAATGGGTCACTCTCTGACGCATCTGTGGCTAGCCGCAGGTGCGTCAATTGGTCTATAATCAGAGACAACACTATATAATTTGGAGGGTTACCTTCCAATGGTAATAACAAAAAAGGGCAGCAGTTCCCCTTATAATTTTCTAAATAAGGAATCAGTCCCAATATGGCAATACTAGGGAGTGGCACCCTGCACCACATACCCCCGGATCAGGATGGGGCTCCATCCAAAAAAGGAAATTTGAGGCCCTCATAATGGTAGGTGGATGCACATCTGAAACCAATTTAAAACAGCCAATCACTTGTCAAGTGGCCTAATGATAATTGGTGAATAGACTTAGAGGGGTGGTCATGATGAATTGCCCAATGATCATCAAGCCAAATTAATTGGGTAAAATCAGGTATAAATAGAGGCGTCCTGAATGGTTCTCCTTAGTTAAAAATGTCATTATCTTCTGTTGCCTGCCGCGTCTGCAAATTATCTGCCTCCTTACAGGTTGCATTAACTGCTCTTTGTCAAGCAAAGCTTGAGGCCCTTGAACAGGGGGTGGGCTCCTCAGTGGAACAGGAAGAACACATCTTGGAGGTCCTCCCAGAGGAGGACCGCAAAATAATACGAGCCCCATTAACGTCTGTAGCCTTTGCCATTGCGCCCAGTTGGGTGCACGCTGCCAAGGGGCGCTGATACCTCCAAATGGACAAGGAGGATGACAAGTTTAAAGCTATCCAGTCCAACACGCCCAAGCCTTCAGGGCCTGAGGCTCAAGAAGGTTCAAGTTTGCAACCTGACCCTAAAGATTGCAGCCCCCCAAGTCACCCTGCTTCCCCGGCTACTCAGCGCCAACGTCTTTGTGACCTGGCCTGCAGGGCGGAGATGACCTCGTCAACCAGCAACAAACAGGCCTTACAGGAGGTGATGGCCCAGGCTGCTTGCAACACAGCTGCCGTGCAAGCAGCTTCTGAGGCTCTTGTTGACAAGCAGCAGCGCATAGCTCTGGAGGTGGCAGATTGTTTGGGTGCAGATAATCCCATTGAGGACACCCTGGTTCCTCAAGTGGCCATTGAAGAGACTTTTGCCAACATGGGGCTAGATAACATGACTATAACCCATCATGCACCCAATTGTTCCAAGTGAGTCCTTGGCCTCTAAATCCAGATGGTTATTGACGCGGTCCAGGTTGACAATCAGTCTGAAAACAACTACCAGGAAGTTAGGGCCGCCCTTCAGGTTGAGCCCATGGCGCAAATCCTAGAGCTAGTTTAGAACAAGGATTTGGTGTGGTTCTGGAACTCCTCATTGAACGCCTACGCGTGTGTGCCTCCAGTGGGGTGCCTTCTTTCCTTGTCAAATCTTATTGACATTTCACAGCTTAGGCTGCAATGTCAGGTAGCCAGGCCCGTTACCGCTTGGGTGGGTCACTTGGTGGAGAATGCCATGGCCATTGACATCTGTCATACCCTTTTTTCACCTTATCAGAATTTTCCTGACTGATCACAACTTGTCCTTGCAAGTTGGCAGATGTCACTTTTGCTTGAAACTCCCTGATCTTGGTGGTGGAGACTTGGGGTGTTGAGCAGGACGTTTAACCCATTCTTTTGTATCATGGGTTTAATGGGGCCTCTCAGAGTTGGCGTTACTGCCTGTTTGACAACCAGGTTGGGGAGTTGGACCCTAACTTTTACCACCAGCGGGTGCAAGCTCTCATCACTCTGGGCCTGTCCTTCAACCTTTCAAATTGAGCTAACCTGTTCCGCAAGAAGGTGGCCACTGCCATCAACAGCATGCAAGCCCAGCTTACTACAGGTCACCCTGCCAAGGGATTCAAGTTGTATGAATACATAATTCAAGATACGCTCATCCTAGCCGCCATCTACACCAGCCACCATCCTCCCAAGAAGTGCTGCATGTACAATTGGATGCTGTAGGCTCCAATCAGCAACTGAGTAGCTGCCTACAACAATGACTGTATGTTCCTGTTCTTTGTGGCCGCCAAGGTCACTAATCACTACATGGGGTTCATACCCCTCATCTGCTTCAGGAATAAATCATTTTGCTTCTTCCATATTTATTTATTTTTTCTTTTATATTTATTTATTTATCATCATTTTTTTTCTTCTGGGATAAATCCCTTTTTTATTTATGCAGACTATACCAACAATTGATCTCTTCAGCCTGATCCTATGAAGGGGTAGTAGGATACCTTGCTTCATCAATTTTCTATATTCCTACGTAATGTTTCCTCTGCTGCCCTATATAGAATAGATAATAGTAAGGCCAACAGGGGTTGTGTAAAGCCGCATGGCTTTACTGAGGGTTGCCCATGTAAGCAGAAGTTGGCAAGGGGCAAGGAGACTCCTTGTCAACTACAGGGACTGCTTTCATAAGCTTGGCATGTACTATCTGATAAGTTCAACCAGAGCCAATATGTCAAACCGTATATGCATCAAAGCTACTTTTCTCAATTACCATAAATGGACCTGATAATATTGGGATGAGCTTGTGGGGACGTCCAGAAGTCCGAGCCCTGGAGATGAGTACGTGTTGGCCAATCTCAAAAGAAGCCAGCTTGGGATGATGCTTTATGTTGCAGGCAAATGCAGCATGCCAATTTGCCCCCATAGTGTTATATGCTTCATGATGCAGAGTTATTAGCCCTTTGGTGAGGGCTCTCAGGTGGTCATCAGGGGATCTACCTGGATCCAATTGATAAGTTGCTAGGAGCCCAGGTAGGGAGGGTTGTTGTCCATAAACCATCTGGAAGGGGGAGCAACCAGTAGCCGTATGATTAGTCACTTGGTACGCCATAAGTGCCAAGGGGACTAAAGTATCCCAAGACAAGCCTGAATCTAACATGAGCTTTTTGAGGATAGTCTTGAGGGTGCCATTGACTTGTTCAACAGAGCCATTTGTTTCTGGGTGATACGGAGTAGATTTTGCGTCCTTAATTCCCATGACCTTGTTTAATTCATCCAGAAGCTTGCTGGTGAAGTTGGTCCCACTATCTGTCAAGATGGTGTGTGGACATCCATTATTGGCAATGATATGTGATAGAACAAATCAAGCAGTGTGCTTGGATGTAGGGGCAGGAATAGCCTTGGCTTTGACCTATTTGCTGAAATGGTCAATGGCTACAATAAGATATCTATTCCATCAACTAGTCTTATTTAGGCCTACTGGTCCTACCACATCAATGCTAACCGTGTGAAACATGTGGGTAGGGGGATGCAGTCTATAGCTAGTGGCCTTGGGTAGGGGGCAGTACTTGGAGAAAGTCATGCAACTTTGACAATATTCTAATATGTCAGTGTACATACCTTCCCAATAACAATGTGATGCAAGTGTTGCCATCATGTGTTTTTTGCCTACATGCCCGGTGGCTAGGTTATGAAATTGCTGTAATATGGCTAGCCACCAAGAGGGGCAAATGTATGGCAGTTGATGTCCCTTGACTTCCTTATATAGACAGCCATCTCTAATTGTGGTGTTATAAGCAAGTTTGGCTAGGGTTTTCTGAGCCTCAGGAGGGATACTATCCCATTTGAAGGGAAAAGGAGTAAGATCAAACAGGGTGTCTCCTTCAGGGGCAAGGGCTGCTACTATTGGAAGTCTAGAGAATCCATCAGTGTTGGCGTGCTTGGCTCCAGGGCGGTGTACAAGTTTGTAGTTGTATGCCTGCAATATCACTGCCCAGAGAGCCAATCTCCCTTTGGGGTCCTTTAGGTTAGCTAGCCACTTCAGGGAGGAATGATCAGTCACAACCTTGAAGTGGGACCCATACAGGTAGGGACAGCACTCTTTAATACCATATAAGACTTCTAGACACTCTTGTTCAGTTACTGAGTAGTTTTGTTCATGGACATTCAGGGTTCTAGAGAAATATCCAACAGGGTGATTGTGGCCTTCATCATCCAATTGCATGAGGACCACTCCTACTGCTACTAAGCTGGCATCTGTGTACAGAATAAACTCTTTAGAGAAGTTGGGATATGCCAGAACTGGGGATTCTACTAAAGCTTGCTTGAGCACCTCAAACCTGATTTGGCAATCATGGTCCCATACAAATTCTACGTCCTTTTTTAGGAGGCAAAAAGGGGTTGAGCCAGATTGGCAAATGCTTCTATAAAATGGCAGTAGTAACCAACCATGCCAAGGAAGCATTGTAGGTCCTTGACAGTGGTGGGGGCAGCAAGTTTATAGATAGTTGTTACCTTGGCTGGGATAGGAGCAATGCCTTTCTTATTGATGACATGGCCTAGGAACTCAAGGTTTTCCTTAAAGAAAAGACACTTCTTTGGCTTGAGTTTCATCCCTATTTTGTCTAGCCTGGTGAAGACCTGCTCTAGGTCTCTAAGATGATCCTCAAAGCTTTTCAATTACACGTTGATGTCCTCCAAATATACAAGGACACAGATGGACTTTAGGTCGAGGAAGGTGGTGTCCATGAGCTTTTGGAAGGTGGCCAGGGCGTTGGCTAGTCCTTGCGGCATTTGGGTTGGTTGGTACAGACCATCTGCAGTCACAATGGCACATTTTTCCTGGTCTTCAAATTTAATAGGTATCTGCCAGTAGCCTGCTACAAGATCTATGGCTGAGAAGAACTGCACGCCTCCCAGCTTGTCCAGGGTGTCATCAATCCAAGGTAAGGGATACCTATCTTTCTTGGAGATGGCGTTCAACTTCCTGTAGTTGATTACCACTTGATTGGTTCCATCTTTCTTTTTTATCAGGAGAAAAGGACTGTCCCAGGGACTATTAGATGGTACTAAGAGACCTCCTTCCAATAATTTGTCAACTTCCTGTTGGATTATCTGATTAGCCACAGGGGATCAACAGTACGCGGTCTGGAATAGGGGCTGTGCTTCCCCTGTGTTGACTTTATGGAAGCAGTTATTGGCGCAACCCAGCTTGGCGTCAGAGTTGGCAAAAAGGTGCTTGTACTTCTTGATGAGCTTCAGAAACTGTTCCTTCTGTTGCAAGTATATGTCCCTAATTTGTTTGTCTTGTAGGATGGGTGCTATTATGTCATGATCAGGGTTTGGTAGTCCTAGCTCATACAGCAATCCAATGGAATAGGCAGAGGAAATAGATTTATTTGAGGCAATTTTTAGGAAGGCTACCCCAGAGTTGCAACCAATTTCTAGAGTAGAGGAGTGAGGGTTGGCCACCAGGATAGTGAGCTCATCAGTAGTCTCCCCTGGGATGAGATGGGTTGCAACCATGGGCAGCCTGGGACGTGGAAAACCTAGTGTCAATATTTCCCCATGCAACCCTTTAGGTGTGTGTAGCTTGATACCTGTTCCTATGATGGCTTGGGATTTAGGAGGGATACTTACACTGTCCTTCAACCAAATCAGTATAGGGTTGTTGTAGCAAACAGTGGTTGATAGCTTGCTTATTCAAGTCAAGGTGGTTTCATAGGGGATCCCTATCATCCCAGATGGGCAGGCCAGCAGGATACATCCTCTAGGGTTCATGCCTTCAGAAGGGACTCTAGGCCGGCTATCTAGTGTCAGGAGGGGGAATTCCTGGCCTATGAGGTGAAACGTACCAGTCTTATGATCTATGGTGGTCCCAAACTGGTCCATAAAGGAGGAACCAATCAATATGTTGTAGTTCTTGGCTTCCAGGACTATGGCTGGGCAGGTGACCACAGTATCCCTGAACTTCAAAGGGACCAATGAGTACAAGTCTTTGGATCTGACAGGATTGTTGCCTGCTGTACCAAAGGTTCTACTGCACTCAACGTCTGGGGGAAACAAAGCCTACAGGTGAATTGGGAGGATAGGATTAAGGTTGGTGCGCCGCTATCCAGGACAGCACAAATTGGGATGCCAAATACCTCAGTTTGTACCCATGTGCTTGAACCAGCCAAGAGGCCATTTCCGCCTTCTACCCAGTAGACAAGGGGGGTCCTTCTTCCAGCTCTTTGATGGCTTTCTGTGGGGTGGGAAGGATGTGGACAATATCACTTAACAGAGTAGTGATCACACTTTTTGAAAGGGCTTTGGTTATATTGCTGATAGTGGGGTGGGTTTTCTGGAGGTTCTGAGCCTGGAGGATGTATGGCAAGGCGGGATCAACCTTCAAGGAGTTTATTTTGTGGGGGGTACTTCCTTGCGGGTTGAGGCTTTTGTGTGTGTGTGATTGGCCATGGCCATTATTAATGAGCCAGGGCTAGGGAGATTGGGAGGGACTTTTTTACTAGGCAGAGACATACTGGTCCTGTGTGCTCTGCTTAGTAGTTTTTTGGCCCTTCCAAGGCACTATCCTCTTGTAATGTGTTGGGAAAGGCGTGTGCACTGGGTTTTGAGTCAGCAGGTTCTTCTTTCACGTCTAGTTGGCAGTGTGGGCAGTTCCTTACAAAGTGTCCTTTCTGTCCACACTTAAAGCATTCTTGTTCTTCCATAGGTTGTCTTTCCACATATAGAACTCTGTCATTATCCTCTTCATATTCCTCCCATACATTCATTACCCGGTGGGATAGATACACAGGGTGTGGGGCCTGGCATAAGGTGTGTTGTTAGAGGGAAATGGCTATGTGAAGCACTGCTTGGGTTGAAGTAGGTGTCAACAGCTGTGGGTGGAAGACAGACAAGTGTGGGAAGGGGTGGATTTCATGGAGAAGAGCTGTTGCTGCTTCTCAGGGGGGCAGGAAGTTGATAGACATTAGGGTTTGAGCCTCAACCCTAAATCTTCTACCAAATTCTGGAAGTGACTCATCTTTCTTCAGAGAGATAGTCAAAAAATTGGCCTTCTTGTCCTCTAGCTGTTTGGGGGAACCATAGGTATCTTCAAGGATATTTTTAATTTCCTTGTAAGACCCCTCCTCTCCACTAAGAGAGGCAACCACAGTGGAGAAGGCAGTTTTGTCCAGGCTATTCAACAGTTTAGAGCGGGCAACTGGCTCTGAGCTATCCCTGGTCATAAGCTTGAACCATTTGAGAAAGACATTAATATTGATGGGTCCTCCTGGTTTGAACTTGGTGTTTAGCTTGAGACTGGGGCCAGAGCTTGCACAAGAGTCCCATGAAGGCAGGCCAGGGTCAGAAGGGTCTGGTCCTGGAGGTTTGTAGGGCGGTCCTGGAGGGCCAGGCAGCAGCCAGGCAGCGGCCCTGGTGGTACTGAGGGTTGGCCTGGTGGGGGTCCTGGTGGTCCTGGGGGTCCTCCAGAGAAAGCTCTAGGATAGCCTCAAGGTGGAAGCAACAGCCCAGCAGGGGTGTAAGCCCCATATGGGTAACTTGGATGAAAGAAAGACCCCTCTTGCGGATATGGTTGGGGGTTAGGGCCTGAGTACCTGGAAGGGGGAAGCCACCAAGGGTATTGCTGAGGATGTGAGTGTCCAGGATTTGGAGGGGTCTCACAGTGTGCAGTTGCAGGGTCTGCCCTAGGATCATTAGCAGGGGCCAGTGATGGAGTGTTGGGGAGATGTTCCCCGGGAGTTTGATTGGCAGCAGTTGGTACTGAGGTGGGGCTGGGGGTCAAGATGTCCGGGATAGGCAGGAAGGAGGTTGGCATTGGGGCAGGGACCCCTTGGGTAGCCTGGGGGAAACTTTGATATGGCTCTCCAGCCAGGTGAGTACTGAATGGGGCTGTTGTGGTTTCTACTGACTCAAGAACAGAACACACTACTTCTTCCAAGGCTGAGGCAGAGGCAGATGTTGGGCTTGGTTGAGTACTACCTGATCCTCCTAGGTTCATTGAGTCAAATCTTTACGTCAGGTTAGAGATCAGTAACTGTAGGCTAGCGTCCTTCTCCTTAAGAGTGGAGAGTTCCTTGTTGTAAGTGGAGGCATGGATTTCCTGCTTCTGAGTCAGGATGGTCAGCTCCTTTTGGACGCGCTTAAGTTGGGTTGTCAATTGTTGGATGAGGCCAAGGTGTTTGGTCTGGTTAGCCTCAGTTTCCGCCTTGAAGGCAACCTGGTCCAACTGAAGCGCTTCTACCTTAGCACAGGTTACGTTGCCATCAGTTCCCACAACGTCCAGGTCTTCCTGTGTTTGTGTGAGATCATTTTAAAGTAAGTTGAGGTTGTTCTTCAGGACCTCTAGGTCATCCTGAGTCTGGTTGGCTCTAGACGCGGCATTCCCAGCCCACCAGTTGCAAGTCTCTCAGATATCCGTTAGCTGAGCCTGAATGTCACTGATGTCTATGTCATGTTGGTTGTAGTGACCTTTAAGGTTGGATACTTCTTCAACCAAGGGTTGTTTTACTTGCTGTTGAAGGGCAGAATAGTCTTCAGTTATCTGTCAAGCAATATTTACAGTGTCTGATTGCATGGCTCCCAGGACCTCATGCTTGTGTCTGATCTGGTGAAGTTGGTCTTGAAGGGGGTTTACCGCTGCCTCAGTATAGTCCCTTAGTTGGTTCAAAGCCGTGATGGTCTTTTCACTACTGATATGTTGTTACTCCAGCCAATTTACCAGCGCAGTTACCATAGTGTGGTTAAATTGGATTAGATAGGCCTTGATCCTCTAGGTATTGTCTATGGCAGTGGAGGTGAGGACATCCCCATTCTTTCTCAGAAACTGGCAGACATGTTCCATATCTGATATGGTGGGGTCATCAGAGGGGCCAGGGTGAGCAACTTGGTGCATTGGTAGAGGGGGAGCACTAGGGATGGATTGGTAGGATGGAGGAGCAGTGGGGACGGGAAGAGGCTCTATACATGAGACAAATGGGGCACAGGAGCTAGTTTATTTGAGGTTCTGACATCTTTGGGGAGGGGGTGTGGGAATTCTAGACAGAGCCCTAGGGTGGCACTGGTCTTTACTTGATGTAGATGACTGGGATGGAGTCCGAGGAAGATTGGTGGGAGGTTCTTCATCTACCTCAAAGAAGTCCTCTATGGGGTCATCATCTGAGGCAGGGGAGGGGCTTTGAGGGTAGACTGAGGCTGGGTGCCGTCTTAGGGGCTTGACAGCTTGGGGAACAGAAGGGACAGAGGCAGGCAGGCAAGTTCTAGGTTGGGCTTGTGGGGGAAGGTCAGAGATTGGGGCAGCAGGTTCCTCAACCTCTATAGGCAGTTGGGGAGATCCTGTGCTAGGGGCGGCTTGACCCTCAGGGTGGGAGACTTTGGTGGAAGTTGAGACTTGATCAGCGTTGCAGGGCTGGCCCCAGCCTCTGCGTGTTGGAGTTGGGCAGACAGGGTGCGGGGGGCTGGCATTGTGTTGAGCGTAGTTGGCGGTGGAACAACATGGGCGGTCCATGGAGTCACAGGTTTGGTCCCAGGACTAGAGGTCTCTAACAGCGGTGCAAAGGGCAGTGGCGGATACCCTTGTAGTGAGCACCAGAAAATGTGATGCTCAAGGGTTGTAGGAATGGTTTGAGAGTAGCTGAGCAACTGAAAACACAACAGGACTAAATTCTTCTTACTCAACAGAACCTCTATTTTTGGGCTCTGCAAGTATGCTAAGATTTGTAAGTCAATTGTTGTGTTCTGGTGAATGATTCTTGTTTATTGGGGACCTTGTGGGGGTCTTTTTATACTTGGAGGGGAGGAGGGAAAAGAAAGGGTGAGTCATGCTGACTAGGGTCTAGACTGTCAGGCAATGAGCTTATTCTTGGAGGGCTGAAACATTTTGTGGAATATTCAGAAAGAAATGGGTTGGATTGGGCAAGAAATGAACATTTGGGCATGTGATCTGTAGTCAGGTGGTTGCAGCACATAATAGGGCTGTCTCTGGGGAATTGAGTATAGAATAGGGTTTCAGACTACTCTCTTTTAGGGTTCCCACTTTGGAAAAAAGAGGAGCGGAAGATCAGTATACCAATTTACATAGTGGGCACAAGCAATGTGTCAATAATTGATGCATCTGCGGCTAGCCACAGATGTGTTGATAGGTTGTTAATTACCATATAATAAACCTCTTTTGATGGGTCATCAATCAATGCATCTGCGGCTAGCTGCAGATGCTCTGATTGGTCACTAATTGCCATATGAAACCCCATTCCAATGGGTCACTCTCTGACGCATCTGCAGCTAGCCGCAGATGCGTTGATTGGTCTATAATTGGAGACAATGCTATGTAATTTGGAGGTTTACCTTTCAATGGTAATAACAAAAAAGGGCAGCAGTTCCCCTTATACTTTTCTAAATAAGGAATCAGTCCCAATATGGCAATACTAGGGAGTGACACCCTGCACCATAGTCTTTTTTGTATTTTATTTTTTAATATCTGTTTTTTATTTAGTTTAATTTGTATTGACTTTATTTCTGTGATTTCACATGTATACCACCAGGTATAATAAAAATTAACAAAGAAAAGCCAAATGAATGAATAACACAAAAAAATATATTCTTATATTTTGACTTTATTTAGTTTAGTTTATACTGACGTTCTTTATATAATTTTGATTGTATACCGTCATGTATAATAAAATTTAACAAAAAAAGAAGGATGAATGAATGAATAAGCATATGGAAATAATTATTGTTATTTAATGATTTTATTTGTTGAATAATAATGGTTTAATTAGAGTAGCTTTTAAAGAAATTATATAAAAAATTTAAAATTTTTGTGTTGGGCTTAGAGCTTTATTGGGGGTATGAGCGGCGGAATTCCAGGACTTGACGTTGAAATAGACTAGCAATTTTTATTGCCAAAGTGTATGTTGACAATGACTTTGTACTATATAGATTGCGGCAGCTTGAGTACAGGAGCACTGTGATACAATTGTCCAGGAGGATTTTACACAGTGGAGCTGCCATCCCATATGCAGCTGCAATAATAACTGCATCCTGAATAACATGCTCTATTGAGCTGTACCCAGGGGCAATTTTTTCAATCTAATAAATGGCAAATTTCATTCAGATTTATTATTACATCAGATGGGACATGTGCTTCTGCTTTAATACCTATCATTACAACAAGACCTAGGTAAACAATTAAGTGAAGTCTATGTCCCAAAAACAGGGCTGAGAACTCACAAAATTTATTGTATAGGATACTGATTTTATTTTTAAAGAACATAGTGGCAAAGGTTTTTTTCCATTTTTTTTGGTATTCCAGTCTTGTTAGAGCACCAGAAGGCCCCAAAGTCTCCAAGGACGCCCTCAACAGCATGCAGGACATTGTACAAACTGTTGGTAAGGTTGGTTATTTTTTCTATTAAATTTTTTAGGACGTGGATAATGTGTATTTGGTTGGGAAACATAAACATACTTCTTCTTGTCCTCTCTTCATTTTGGGTAAGTTTTGATATGTCATTGTTTTGACAAAGTCCCAGACAATGAGGACAAAGAGCTTGCAGAATTTTGGGGGAGGGATGTACTGGTTGAGGTGGAGCTTAGGAGCCGCAGCCAAAGCTGAGACCTATCATTCAATGTCATCTTGCTTTGATTGGAGTGATGTAAGTTGTTCTGACTTCATAGGGTAATTTGTTTTTAATTTTTATCATTTTGGAGCTGGCAGCTGGCGTCAAAACCAGCTGATGCCCTATGTGAGGGACATAGTTACTGTAAAAAGTTTGGGATATGGGGGTTTTAGGTATTGATAGACTACCCCTTTGTTCTCTTCTATAAATAAAAAAGTTAATATAATCTTTTTATTTATTTGATGTTTTATTTTTTACCTTCTTCTATATCTTTACCTGTTGCCCCCTTGACAGGGGCTGCTTCATGGGATCTTTCACTAGTTGGTTGTTGGTCTTCTGTTGGTTTATGTTTCTTTTTATTTTTTAGCTGCTCAAACATCTCAGGATCCTTTGACCACGCCTCCACAGTTGCAAACCCCTGTGGCTTGAATTATAGGTTGACAAGAACATATTTCTGTACATTAAAGATCATGGTTGCAAGTTTTTCTGTTGTATTTGGTATCTTGCTCTTTACAGCCTTTGTGGTAAGTTTGTTCAATTTGTCATCTTCTAACACCACCTCCTTGAGCATGTCCTTCACCTTTTGATTGACCTCCTTGATTTTGGCCACCACTGTGTCCAACTCCTTGATCACTGCCTCCAATTCTGACATGATTTTCTTGTTCTTACCCTAACCCCTTTTATACCAATAAAATGTCCCAATAAACTATAGCTATTCTCTTATATCTAATAGAGATTTAATAAATATATCTTGATTTTAATTATAATTTTTTATTAGCTTTAAGTATTAATATTCATTTGATATTAATATTCAGTATTGTTTGTATATACCAACACATTCTGGGTATCATGAACAACATGTTTTGTCCAAGTACTTTATAATTTGTTCTTGACTTTATATGCTAATTATGTGCAGAGTACAAATTTATTAAATAAATAATCACACTCAGGGGTTATATTTAGATCATACAGTTCAGAGAGTATATGCGGTGAGATGGATTATTTTTATTAATTCTATTATTTTCCATTAAAACTTTAATATTTTTGAAGCGCTACAATAAAGTGAAATTAAAAGCTGCAAGTGCTATGGACCAGCCAATTATAATTGGCTGGTCCATAGCACTTGCAGCTTTTAATTTCACTTTATTGTAGCGCTTCAAAAATATTAAAGTTATAGTAGAAAACATTAGAATTAATAAATATTAAAGCAGAGAAATTAAACTTGTGGCATGATAAAAATCAATCATCACTGTAGTTAAATGTAAAAAAATATTATAACAATAAAAAATACATACAAGATAAACCAATATATATTATAAAATAAAAAATATTGGGGGCAAGTTTATTGGAGGAAATGGGATTGGGTGGGGCAGACTAATTGGTGGGCTGGATTGTGGGGGGTGTGACAGAAATTGTTGGATAGTAAGAAGCAGTCTCCGGGTGGTGAGTAATCACCACCCAAATCCACATAGAGTTGATGATTAACCACCAAAAAAGCTTCAGATACTGTTTTGTGAAATTTCCAAAAGATGCACTAGGGTTAAGCAAAATGATTGACCCTAACCAAAGGAGCCCAAGATAAATAACCTGAGAGAGAATCAATGAGTCTTTGGTGTAGAATTCAGGACATTGAGATGTTACAAATGTCTCAGCTGCAGATATGGTGGGGAAAACTCCTAGATTTGTGGGCATCAGATTGACATTGGGCAGAGGCAACAACAAAGTGTCAACAGCAGGGCCCATCTTCCCAAAATGATTTGGCTAAGAATTAGATTGTAGGGAATACAGCGCAGAAGGCCTGCTACAGGATGCATTTCAAAGTAAAGTTAGATCAGAGGATATTTGATTTTTATTGAGTAAAGTTTTGGGAGGACTCAACTCTCAATAGTTGAAACAGTGAAAATTATTCAATATCTATCAAAATTTGACTAAGCAATACCACCTGGATCCTTAGCTCCTATCTGCTCTGCATTGTCAAGTGAATACTTAGTCCAGTTTGCAAAGAACCCTTGTGTGACCAACTTCTGATGACTGTGCTGATAAATAAGATCATATCTGATGGCTCTCATATTACTTCAATTTATCAACATCTGCTTGCAAGGGGGAATTGAATACAACTGGCAGACTGGAGGAGCTGTAACCAATTATAATCAACTATTTGATTTAGATCCATCAAATCAGTTAATTTTGTTAACAGTTTTCCAGCTTTTTGAGCTTTCTTACTCAGGCAGATGATTCCCAGCATTATGGAATCTACTGTGACATTACCCTCTGCTTTAGCCTGGGGCACAATACCACCGTCAGGAAGATGGGACAAGGAGAAGTTCTTGTGAGCAGGGGGGCTTCATTGCTGCAAGAGTAAGCTTGGTATGACCAATGGCCGTTGGGTTACAAATATTGAACTCTTGGATGAGCTCTGGGGAATTGGAACAATTGTAGTGTGGAACCCAAGAATTTTTGGAATCAGGATAACCTTTCCAAGACACCAAATATCCAAGTTGGCAGTGATTTTTCCTGGAAGCCAAAATACAGTTTAACCTGTACTCAGGCTCACCTTCCACAAGAATGAGTTGAGAAGAAGGTACCTCTGCGCCCTTAAAAGGGGTGAGTAAGCATTCATGGAAGGTATGGAAAATCTTAAAGGATGGGGGTAAATCTAACCAGGCAAGTGCCTAAAGTTGAAGTGTGGAGATCAAAATATCCAAATCAATGGATTTTTTGATTGCTGCACTTTTTTTCAATAAAAAATTCCCCAAAAAATTTAATATTTTTCTTAAATTTGACTTTTTTTAAAATGTTTTCACTAAAAGCTAAAATTGAAAAACCAAGTTCCAGGTGCCCAAATCAATGCAATTTAAAACACACCTTAATTTAATTTGGCTTTTAAAATAAAATTTATTTACCCATTTGAATAGAGGGGACAAAGTTGAAAGTGCAAAAATTGAAGTGCAAAAAAATCTTCAATTTAATATTTGACACATCAAAATTAAAAAAAGTTTAAAATTTAAATTTTTTTCTATATGTAAAAAAAGAAATCAAAAGCTAAAAAAAGTTTTTTTTAACTTTAGGTAAATTTTTTAATTTGTTTTGTTCAAATCTTAATATAAAATACTATTATAAGCTCTTTCTTTTTAAAAAATAATCTTTTATCTCATAATTTTTTTAAAAGATTACATATGGTTTCTTAATGGGTGCAGAAATCAAAAAGTAGTCAAATCAAAATCCAAAAAGGTACCAAAAAACTTTTAAAAAAATTCTGGGTTGTCAAGAGGGTGGATTATATAAAATCTGATACCAAGTAGAAAAAACTTTCTTTTTTCTTCTCTTCTCCTTTTCTCTTCTCTTCTCCTTTTCTCTTCTCTTCTCCTTTTCTTTTCTTTTCTTTTCTTTTTTCCTTTCTTACCCTCATTTATCTTCTACTTTCCTCTTTCTATTATTACCCTTGATTATCTTTTATTATCCTCTCTCCACTACAGTAGTTTTAAAAGCTATGGCGACAAGCAAAAACAATTCAGATTTAAACAAAATGTACTCAGATTTAAACAAATTTAATTTTAAACAAAATTTATATTGATTTACAATAGATTTGGATTCATTTCAATTTTGTTTAAATCTGAGTTCATTTTGTTTAAATCTGAATTGTTTTTGCTTGTCGCCATAGCTTTTAAAACTACTGTATTACCCTCAATTATCTTCTACTATATCTTTTTACTATATGTATTAGAGCAAAATAGATGTATAAAATGTTTCTTTTTGGTATACAAATTTGAACTATATATATCTTCTTTTGGTGAAAGTACTGTCTTTTTAACACAAAAATATTCAAGTCTTTATTTTATGGTATGTAAGTGGCAGATTCTTGATATCTTTGAATATTGTGGCTTATAAATAAGATATAAGACTATATCTTTTATTAAGTATAAAATTGTATAGTATAGCTTTAATAAGAAAGTAATGCACTTTATATTATTTTAATGATAGACTTTTATAACTTTTATCATTGAAATAAGATCACTAATAAACCAAAATACCTAAAATCATATGCTTGTATCTTGCAGGAAAAATCCTTTATTTTGCTTATACTGAAGTATCATTATAGCTTTACATAAGCTGGAAATTAAATTAACCTTTTTTATTAAACTTGTAGTTTATAAAGCAGTTTTTGTGTAGTTTCATATTTTGTATTCAATTGAATACAATTACATATAAATTCTAGTCTAATTTTGCTTTTGAAACTAAAATAAACTTTCTTTAAAAACAGCTAATTTAAGAATTTTTTTATTATCTAGCATATATTTTTTATTGCAGTAATGAATTACTTGGGCTCTTTTTAGTCTAGAAAAAATTTCAAAATATATAGTTATATATTATAAACTGTATTTTATTCTGCTTCAAAGTTAACCTCTGGAAAATCAATTTTTGCACTTTGATCTTTGATATTTTCAATTCTTGCCCTTTTGGGGGGTCCCATTTTTGATTTTTTCATTTTTGACCTTAGGAACTTTGACCTAAGGAACTTGCCCATCTAACCAATACACAGAGGTGCTAATTTTATGTTCCACTTTGAAAGGGCCAACCTGCTTAGGGCCTAACTTGCAACATGGGACCTTCATTCCATATTACAAGCATGAACCATGACTAGATCACCTGGCCTGTAGGTTGGACCTTCCTGGCGCTTGAAATCTGTGTATTCCTTATAAGTTGTCACAGCAGCGGCAAGAGTAACTTGAAGCTCCTGATGAACCTGCTTCAATGCAGCAGCTTGATCAGCTGCAGCTTCTATGTTGCTAACCAGTTGCAGGCCCATGTTGGATGAAGGATTGTAGCCCACATTGGCATAGAATGGTGATACCTGAGTTGACATGTGTGAGGTGTTATTATATGTAAACTCTACCATGGGTAAATTTACACACCATTCATCATGTTGTGCATTAGTGTAACAATGTAGGTAGACCTCCAAACTTTGGTTTACCCTCTCTTTTTGTCCATCAGACTGGGGATGAAACACGGTAGAGCAGCACAGCTTGATATCAAGAATCCCAGTAAAGGTTCCCAGAACTGAGCAATAAATTAGGGCCCATGATCACTCACTATCTCCATTAGGATGCCATACAGGGAGAAAATTCTATTCACAAACAACCAAGCTGTTTCCACCAAAGTAATTGTGGTTGAGCAGGGAACAAAGTGTGCCATTTCTGTGAAGCAATCAACCACCACCATGATTGGATTAAACCTGTTGGAATTTGGAAGTTCTCTAATAAAGTCCACCAACACCAACGTCCAGGGCCCTGCAGCAGGCTGTAAAGGAACCAAAAAAACCAGTAGTCTTATTTCTGCTTGCTTTGGACCAAACACACACCAAGCAATCTCAAACATATGCCACAACCTGCACTGTCAACCCCTTCTAAGAAAACTGTCGGCATATTAACTCAACCATTTTATTCTTTCCTGGGTGGCCTGCTGTAGGGCATGTATGATATGCTTCCATGATCTTGACTTGAATAGTTCCCTCTGGTACCCATAGACAGCCTTGATAATAAATAATTGGGCCTATCTTGTTGTAGCCCTGCGGCTGACCTACTGGGTGTACACATGCTAATTCTAATAGTCTATCATAGCCCTTGGACAGAGGCTGCAAAAACTTAACTTTATAGTACAAGTCCAAGTCTGCACCCTCTGTCAAGGACATGGAAGCAAGTGTAGCAGACAGAGTCAACACAAAGGGAACCACAGCCCTATCTGGGATTTCTGTATGTGTGTTAAACTCAGTGTTCATACCAGCATCAGGAATATAGGAGGGATTCCTTCTCAACGCATCATCCAAGTGGTTGTCAATGCCTTTAATGAACTAATACTGAAACTTTTATCTGGTCAGGTCACCATGCCATCTGGATTGACAACCCAACAAAACCCTGGGTTGGTGGTAGTACAGGAGAGCCTTGTAATTGGTTCTTACAACACTTTAAGTGGCATGCTGACATGAGATGATGATGCCAATGCTTTAACAACTCCACAACCACCAACAATTCCTTGTTGTAGATCATATAATTATGTTCCTGAGCCTCCATCTTACAAGAGAAGTACCCCACTGGTCTTTCCACATTCTGTAACTGACAGTTTGTAGCAATACTCCAGCCACCGCATATTTGGAAGCGTCTGTAGATACCACAAATGAAAGCTCTAGATCTACATGCCGCAGAACTGGGGAGGATAACAAAAGAGCCTTGACTGTTAAGAATGCTTCTTCACACTCAGGCGTCAAGACTAGAGTTGTCTTCCTGCTGGCTACATATAAAGGAGCTACAACCTCCAATAAATGAGGTGTGAACTTCTTCAAGAAAGTACAGGTAACCAGGAAGCTACAAAGTTGGGATACCGTCACCAAGTAGCATACTTGCAAACTTCTGCTTCCTTATTGGGGGCAATAGTGTGACCATCTTCAAAAATAATATTACCCAGAAAGGTAACTTTACATTTAAAGAATTCACACTTACTTTTCTTGATGATCAAGTTGGCTTGTAAAATATGTTCCACAATTGCTGAGAGATGAGCTTTATGAGACTCCTCATCCGGAGAAAACACCAAGATGTTGTCCATATATGCAATGGCATACACACCCAGGAGGTCTCCCAAGACCAAATCAATCAACCACTGAAAACAAGCAGGAGCATTTTTCAACCCAAAGGGCATAACGCAGAACTGGAAGATGCCTTTCTTAGTTCTGAACACTGTCAACCACTACATCCCCTCTGCAATCCTAATTTGGTTGAACACATACAAAATATCAAGTTTTGATAAAACCTTTTCCTTCTCAACATAACAAGAGATTTGTGCTTCAAGAGTCAAAGGATAGGGGTCTGAGATGGTAATATTGTTCAAGTTCCCATAGTCCACACAAGTTCTGAGCAACCTGTCTTATTTTTGGGCAAACATCAAAGGAGAACAAATTGATGGTGCCTTCTTGAAGATGTATCCTTTTGCAAGCATGTCTTGAGTCCATTCCTCTAAGCATACATCCTCCTTTAATGTCAATGGCTAGATAGGGGATGCAATACAGATAAGGTTGACAGTAACCTTGAAGTCAAAATCAAACTGTGTATGCTTGGGGAGAACCTCACCCCTAGTGGCGTCAAAAGCCACGGACCAGGGTTGGAGGCATGGTGGCAAGTCTGAACTCACAGGCGTTGGAACTGGGATGAACTGTATGGACTGAGAAGACTGCTCCAACTCTGACATACTCAGCAGAGGGATACAACCTGCAATACCCAAATAATGATCTACCTGCAATTTTTTTTCTGTCAATAGTGTTGATACATTATGGTCCCTCCACCAGCTTACCCCTAAAATGATAGGGTAATAAGGGTAGTACATATGGAGAATTGTGCAGTAAAGGATTAACCCGCAACACAAAGGTAACAGGTTTCTTCAGCTGGAACAAGGGAAATGTTTGGCAATTCCCACCCCTGATCAGCATTCCTGGATGGTAATTCAGCTGCAACATATCTGCAGTCTCTACACTCATGAAATTTTCAGAAGTGCCAGTGTCCAACCAGATTGCAGGTTGGAAGATAGTTTGACCGTTATCTATGCTACCATAAAACAAGAAGTAACCAGGAGTAGATTTATTTGCAGCAAATTTAGCAACCTTGGCGGGATCCTGCTTCTCTTCAGTGGTACAAAAAGCAGCTAAGGAGGCAGGGTGCTCCTGAAAATAATGCTCAATCATTTCTTGGACGGCTTCAGGGAAGACAGGATGATCACAATCAATAGGAACACAAGGCAACTCTTTGGACTCAACTACCAAAGACTTTGCGGGCACAACATGCTGGAGCATAGCCAATGAACTCTTGGGGACAGCCACTACTAGCACTTCATTTACCTTGGTGGGTTTGTTCAAGATAGCCAATTGCAACTACAAAGAAGCATGAGAACAATCTGGACTCTGGCAGGAGGAAACCACCACAGAACAAGTTCCAGAAAACCAGGAGCGCGCAGTGGGTTTGGCTTTGATTTCCATTGCACCTTGCTTGGAAGCTGATGGATTTGAGACCAGAGAAAGGATTTGGCTTACCATGGCTTCAGTTGTGGTTAACAGGGAATCCCAAACTGCCAAGTCCTGGGCAGTTTGGTCAACTGCTAATCACAACACTGAGAGATTATTGAGTTCAGGAACATCAATTGTGCAACATTAAGCAAGAAATTGAGGAAGGAATATTGCCAGCAGACTGGTACCCTGATGGAAGGCATACAGCTTACAATAGACTTTGAGCTCCTCAAGAGATACACATGCAGTATTTAACAGGGGGTACAAAGATTCACTTTCAGTTAAAACCCGTGGATTGTGCTCCATTGCAGACAACAATCATTCACGTGCATCCACTGAAACCTTAGTCATTACGTGATAGACTTGGGATTTGTGACTGAGGGTGGATCCAGAATAGGATGGCAGAGCTAACACAACTTCACGCAAAATTTCATCAGTGGTTGGAGCAGGAAAATAATCCAGACGCCAAAATAACATGATGCAACGGAAATAGGAAACAGAGGATCCAGTCTCTACAACTGCAACCGGAGATGGAAACCACAAATTAAAGAAAAGCCCAAACTGAAAACTCATAAAATAACTGATACAAATAAACATGGTAAACACAGACATCTCAACGGAACAGGAGAAAATAAACACAAATTCATGACAAACTGCTTCCAAAAACTCAGACGTAGAAGAGTTGATTAATGTGACAGAAATTGTTGGGTAGTAAGAAGCAGTCTCCAGGTGGTGAGGAATCCCCACCTAAATCCACATAGAGTTGATGATTAACCACCAACAAAGCTTTAGATACTGTTTGTGAAATTTCCAAAAGATATACTAGGGTTAAGAAAAATGATTAACCCTAATCAAAGGAGCCCAAGATAAATAATCTGAGAGAAAATCAATGAGTCTTTGGCATATAATTCAGGACATTGAGATGTTTTAAATGTCTCAGCTTCAAATACAGTGGGTAAAACTCCTAGATCTGTGGGCATCAGATTAACATTGGGCAGAGGCAACAACAAAGTGCTGACAGCAGGGCCCATCTTCCCAAAATGATTTGGCTAAGAATTATATTGTAGGGAATAAAGAGCAGAAGGCCCACTACAGGGTGCATTTCAAAATAAAGTTAGATCAGAGGATATTTGATTTTTATTGAGTAAAGTTTTGGGAGGACTCAACTCTTAAGAGTTGAAACAGTGAAATTTATTCAATATCTATCAAAATTTGACTAAGCAATACCACCTGGATCCTTGGCTCCTATCCCTTCTGCATTGTCAAGGGAATACTTAGTCCAGTTTGCAAAGAACCCTTGTGTGACCAACTTCTGATGACTGTGCTGATAAATAAGATCATATCTGATGGCTCTCATATTACTTCAATTTATCAACATCTGCTTGCAAGGGGGAATTGAATACAACTGGCAGACTGGAGGAGCTGTAACCAATTATAATCAACTATTTGATTTAGATCCATCAAATCAGTTTTTTTTAACAGTTTTCCAGCTTTTTGAGCTTTCTTACTTGGGCGGATTATTCCTGGCATTATGGAATCTACTGTGACAGGGGGAGGACTTGATTGGCTGGGGGGTTGGTGCTGGTCACCTAGGAGAATTTTATGGGGAATAGGGTGGGTGGAGGACCCAGTGGCGCATGAGTGCCTTGAGTAGCTTAGAGGAATTCATGATTCATGACATCATATTCAGACTCAGGGAGAACAGCAATTGGCTTGTACGCCAGGGAATCACAAGGGGCAGCTGGGGATCCTTTGGTGATTGGCTGCTGCTATGAGCATTCAGGGCCATCTTTGTGAACATGTCAGCAACCTTTGGACAGAGAAAAGCACAGTGGGATTGTTGACTGTACTAACCACCTGGCTGAAGGTTATGGGTTTGCGCTCATAGGCTGTGTCCCCAATGTTAAAGAACATTCCATCCCCCGGGTGAAGATTGGCATGGCCAGCAGGGAAAATGGAGAGGTTGTGGCCGTCTGCTTGGATCTTCTCAGAGGCCACTTCAGCGCACTCCATTTGCTGGCTCAGGGATGCTAGGAACTTTGGGTTGGCCGAGCTCCAGGTGGCTACCAGGTCAGAGAGGAATTTCCCATACCAGTACCCATTGGTGTAGCTGGTTGCGGTTTGATAGAAAACAGTCCCTTTGGGGAAGCTGCTAGTAACGCACCAATCACAATCCCCCTGGTTCCTTCTTTTTGCCCTTTGGAGCATTGCTTTTCACTAAAAGGGCCATAACCATGGACTTGGAATGACAATTTATAATAAGATATAAATATGACACTGTTGTAAATTGAGGACAGGCAGCAGGTGATTGTGGCACCAATTACAGGGCCATGGGGCAAATCAGAGCCACCATCTAACTCATTGGCTGGCTAATTGGTCAGAATCGGAATGCTGACTATAAGCCCATGCATCCAGAGCTGCGCAGTGCAGCTGTGACAAATGGAGTTGGTGCTCCACCTTACCGCAAAGGCATTGGACAAGGTGGACCAGGCACGGCCCCAACCCAGGGAGACCATTATTGACAGGAACCAGTTCTGGACGGGCGTTGGCCGCAGACTCTGGTAACTCTTAAATATGGTCCAAAGGATTGCAAAGTGAGTAATAAAATTTGGTGAAGCTTAGCTGAAGCATTCCCTCAAACAACCAGAGAAAATGATTCTGCATAAATTTTATTCTTTCCAAAATTTAAAATCAACTTCAGAAGGTTGATTTTTATGCCAATCAGGTGTTCTTGTTGTTTTTTACTCTTATTTTATTATAACTTTTAGGAAACCAAGATAACTTCCAGAGAGCTATCATGGTAGGTATTTAGGGAAAAATATAAAAAGCCCATAATAAATATGGAAGGATAGATATGATTGGATAAAGAACAGAAAAGGGAAAATCTGTTATCCAATAGTGGATTTTTGGGATCCAACCTTGTCAGTTGGGTTTGTTACAGCGGCAGGCAATAATATGCGCCCTTGACTCCGAGTAAGCGGTGGACCTCAGTTAATCAGATGTAAGGATTCTGCTGGAGTGGGGCAAGCATTATAGGATCCCCCTCCTTGATCTGGGAGTTGACCTACTTCTTTGGCTTCTTGGCCAGCTTTGCACCACCTCTCTTCAAGAGGGCTTGGAACTCCTGCTTAATCACTGCCCCGGTACTTTGAAGCCGAGTGGCAATTTTGGCAAAGTTCACCCCACTCTGCTTGAGGCTCACAATATCCTCTATGATTTCATTGGTTATGATTCAAGGTTTTGGGGGTCTTTGGTAATAAGGGGACCTGGGTTAGACAGGGCAAGGTTTACTTGGCCTGATTCTTGGGCAACAATTGGATACAGTTGGAGGGGGCCATAGTTGCCCAGTCTCCAGAATGTGGCGCAGGCGCAGGTTGGGCCTGGTCTTGGGGGTCAACATCCTGGCTGTTGGAAAAGCTACCCATAGATGGGGCTGGTGACACATACAGCTTGTTCTCCTGGCAACTTGCACTGAACTGGGTGTACACTGGAAACACATTGGTTGCTCTCCCTTGATCACCAGCCTGAGCTTGGAGTAGCTCCTGGTACTGCTCCTCAATGATGTTAAAGTTATCTTCACTTGAAAACTCATTGTAAACAAAACGCAATAAAAATTTTATTAATAACAGAAGAGCAAAGTATTTCTAGAAAATTATTTTTATTTAAATGAGTGCTCCTTTTTGAGACATTCTCTCAGACTAAATGTCCAAATTTAGATGCATGTATATTGAAAATAATGATGTGGTTCCCTGAATAGATTTGGGTGGATTCACTCCTGAAATCCACTGTTTCCAATTTGAGTCCCAAAAATAATCAATATTTTCAAGAAGTGAGTTGTTTTGTGTTTGAGCTCATCACTTTTGTGACTGAACCTTGTTTGTTCTCTGTTTGTATCATATTTGCCACCCACTCATAATCAAATTTGATGTAGAATGCTTCAGGATGTGACTGGATTGGGTTCATTTTGAATTTAAGTTCCATGTGTTTACTGTCTCATTTTTTGGGTTTTGGGATTTGACTTTATTTTCATTGCATGATTGTCAGTTCTTGTTTTCTGGCTATAGATAAATGGAAGCTTTATTGAGTAAATTGACCTTCAGCTGGTTCGAGTTGAAATTGGTTCTGTGACTGGACCTATGGGTTCTAAACTGACCAATGTATATTTATCTCAACAGGGTTGAAAAATGCAGTATTCAATAAATTTTTATTTTTGAATCAGAATTTAATTTTGAGCTCATGTTAACTAATTAAAATTTTAATAAAGTTGGGGCTGAAAAAATCTGAACAAACATCATCCGTGGATGCGTACGGAACCGATCCTGGAAAAATCGTAGCCGACCCGGTTTTCTGGAACCGTTTCAGATCTGCTGCCGCTCTAGATAGATTCAAGTTTCTGGGATATAGAAGCATGTGAGGGGATTGCCTATTTTAATTGGGTTTAAATTATTTACTTTTTAGATTGGAAGTTTATCCCAAACTGATGGGCAAGTTTATAGGGAGGTTTCTAGATAATTTGAGCTACCCTGGATGAACTATACCCCAATGAAAATTTAATTATCCCGAGGTTCAAGCATACCTAATATCGGTTGATGAGATATGAAAGATGTAGCGATACCATGCCGGATTTGGGAAAGCTTAGACGCTTTTCCCTAGAATTGGAAGGTGGATGCGTATCAGATCCCATGGGGCTGCTATCCTGAGCAGTACCCTCAGCACGTACCTTGCTTTGCAGCAAATGGCATGGCCACGCAGAAGGCTTGTGGTTGGGTCCAACCGGAGTGGGCATGGCTTCTACTTAAAATGGAGCGAGATATTCCAAATGTATTGTTGGTCCAATAGTGATCAGGAACCTTGGGACATGATAAGTTTTAACCAACTGGGATGAGGCCTTAATATAAATTCTTGGTTAAAACATTTGGTTTTAAATTAAAAACTATTTCTCTAGCCAATGGGGTTGGTCAAGTCGCAGCTTATGAGGATATTGTTCAGTGGTGGGGTTAATATTATGGGCGGTAAAATGGTTGTGGATATAAGGGAGATGGGTTGGAGATCCCTGCATTGAGAAAAGGGTTGGTCCAAGCGAGAGTGGATCAATTTGGGTTAACTTTGACATATGCAGCTATTATAGGGATTTGAAATAAGGCAATTGATTTGCGTATCGATTGGATTGCACCGCTGTTTTGCCGAAGCAGGCGTTTATGCTTTAACCATCGTGTGTAGGGTTGCGGCGTCCCACCCCCGGACAAAACCCGGATTCTGTCCGAAGTTTCTGAAAATGTGGAAGGTAGTATATTTTCTATTTAAAGCTGATTTTAAATCCGATCTTCTGGAATGCTGGAAAAAAGAAGACTTTGTCTGCGGTGGGACGCCGCAGCCCTAATTGTGTGGCAGGATCATCTTGTCGATAAGCAATTTATATTAAGGGTAAAGTTTTTCGGGCGCTAGGTGATTGGCTAGATTCGTTCTGGAAAACATCTCCAGCCAATGAAGAATATTTTCAACTAGGCTGCATATGTTTGATTGGATACGAAATTATTTAATGTTAAGGGGTTTAGATGGTATCGAGCCAGCCGCCAGAGACGGTTGGTGAGAGGGACTTGTCCACTAGCTGGGAATAATCGAGGATATGACGCTCGCGGCGGTTGAGCAGCAAGTGCTTGGTAAAGAAGTGGCCAACCTTGCTGGTGGAGGGGTTGATGGGGGTGGGGGAAAGGGCTGGGAAGTGGGAGCGGACGATGGTTATGCGAGCGGACTGGGCGGCAGTTCTGACGACGGGATCGAAGCAGAAGATGAATGCGTTGATGCAGCCCCGGGAGGAAAGCAGGGCCATGGCGGCAAAGGAGAGGGTGTAGTCCCCTTCTCCGGTTACTGCGACTTGGACGGTGGCTAGGAAGTTGGCCGACATGGTCAGGAGGGGGACCAGCGGGTACATGGCAACGCGGATGATGATGCGGCGCACTTGGCTCGAGGGCATCGCAGAGGGGCGCAGGTCGTTGCTTAGGATGGTACACATGAGCAGCAGGAACACGAGGGTGCAGTAGACAATGGAAACAAAGGACCACGAATACAGGGTCCCCATCTGCCACACAAGCGTCATCGGATCCTTCTCGTTTATGAACCAGCAGGAGTTGGCCTCGCTGTCAAAGCCAATGCGCCCGAACAGGACGGGTACCGTTGCAATCACCGTGGCCATGCCGAAGGATACGCCAAAGTAAGCAGCCTCGATCCACCGCGGCAGACTTAAGCGCAGCACCACCACCATGTGGAGGTGGAGGGCAATACACAGCGTCAGGAACTGGGACAGCAGCGTAAACAGGATGAAGCAGTATGTGGATATGGTACACATGACACCCTCATCCTGGAAGATGGACACCAGCTGAGCTGCAGCCAAACCAGCATCGCTAAGCGTCAATACCATCACCATCCTAAAGGAAACCCGCCTTGCCGCCGTACCGAACTGACATATCAACACCGCCACCACAAACACAAGCATAGCCAAGGTGATCGACATGGAGCTCATCCAGATATTTACTGCTCGGTACAGGTTGAACTCCTCCTCAGGGGCGGCTTGATTCCACGACGTAGCCAAATCATCAATTTCCTCCATACTTTCCTTCAAACTCACCCCGCCTCTTATATCCCACACAACGCAGGTCCAATCCCAAATACATGCCCCCTTAATAATTTCCCAATCTATAAATCATCCCAGCAGCCCAAGTCAATGCCCAACCATCATTCAATCAAATCCCCATGAATAAATCCTACACCAAACCAACCAAGATACCCTGCTAATAACTTACCCTCCCAACAACAGCATGCTTCTTCAAGACATGTACTCAACCCAGCATAGCTCACGCGATCCGGCCCTTCCCACCCGAGATAGATATATTTTTTAACTAGAACCCCCGAGCAAAAGTTTCCCTGACCCAACCACCTCCCCAGTAGGTCTGGGGAGGATATGAGACAATGGCTGCTTTATGAAAAAGCAGCCATCCATCTCAGATCAGGAAACGATTCCAGAAATCCATCATGGCTATGATTTTTCCAGAACCGTTTCCAAACCCATCCACAGACGGGTGTATACTTCCAGATTTCCCATTACAATAAAAACCATATTTTTTCTTTCAAATTTTACGATACAGAATATCAAAATTGGTGTTTGACTTTTTTTAAAAGTAGAGTCTTATTTGAAAAATATACAGAAATAAAGCCGGTCCAGAAAGAACATGGCTGCCTTTGACAGTTTTTTATCATTCTGATCCCCCTGGGTAAGGGGGATCCAAAATCTGGAAATGCACCAGCTTGGATGCACCCATTACAGCAAATGCCATAGCTGGGGCACTTTTAATCCATCACAGCCCTGCTCCCCACAACCAGGAGGATACAGGTCCTATAATGGAAGTCCAGAGGCTCAACATCCGCTCCCCAGATACCCCCACTTGATGGTGTAGCCTGCTGCAGCAGGGATATCCTGGGCAGACCTTGACCATCAATACCAGACAATCCTGGAGCTGGCAGGATGCAATGGGCACTGGGGTGTAGGGATGATCTCCCTCACTTGTTCAGAGGCATGATCTGTGAGGTTCCTTGATGGCAGCTTATCTGCCCCTGCCAAACTCTACCTGGTACATAGTATGCTCTAGACAGCCTTGGATAGCTCATCCTGACCCTCTTTGTACCTTGTCTAGTCTCCTGCCATCTTTGGCCAGGGCCCAGGCTGGGCGTCAGGGGCAATCAGTCCCTCCTGGGAGGCAACTCTCTGTTGAGCCAGTCTTATGGTAGCCGTCAGCTCAGCTCTTCCCCTAACACTTATGAGCCCAGGGTTCCAGATTTTGGGGGAGATCTTTCTTTTAGAGTTGGCCTACCCAGCTGGGCATCATTCAGGACTGCCTCTGGCATGTATCCATGGGTGAGATCAAAGGGGGAGACCATTACCCAGCCATCTCTAGCTCTGGATACCCATCACCCAGGTCTGGCATACTGCTGCCAGGTATCTTTATCCCTACCCTCCACAACCCTTTCCAAGGTATGTACAGGGTGGCCAACTGTCTGGAACCAACATGCTACGCTGTGGACCACTCCTCTGCACCATCCTTTTGGCCACTTTCAAAAGCTCCCTGCTGACCCCCAGCCCATCCCCAGAGATTCCAGCTGGAGCTCAAAGTCCAGGTCAGCTGCTCTGTGACAACCCAGGCAACTGCCTCTGGCTGTAAGCCCAGGCTGCCTTACAGGCTGAGGAAGGGTGGTGGATCCCGTCATCTCCAGTTGTACCCATCCAAGGCTCCCAAAGGGAGTTCTCACCCCAGAACAGTTCTTGGTCTGTCCTGGGGGTAGCTTTAACTTTTGGCCCTGGTGCACCTGCCCTCACCCCAAGCTTGCTTCTCCAACCCATCCCCTATACCTTGCTTAAGCTTGATCTACCCCGGTACCTGTTTAGCCCCAGGTATAGGTTGCTGACTCAAGTCTACCTACCATCTGGTGGTGTTCAGGGGTAGCTGTGACCCTCCAGGGGGATCTGGGATGCTTGCGGTACCGGTATAGATAATCCCATACCCCAATAAGCTTGGCAAGCATGGGCAGAGGGGGCTGAGTACCCGCCAGCAGCCAAGATGGGATCCTGGCCACCCCACCTTGGGTTTCCAACCAGTTGTTCCACAAAACCCCCAGTGAATAGCCTTCAGGCCTCGGAATACTAGTAGGAGCAGTACCTACCATCCCTAAGCCAGGGGAGATACCTGACCTGGGAAAGTATACCATAAGGGGCTGGGATCCTGAGTCCAGGCAGGGCAAGAATAAAGCTGGGGTCCATCCCCACAAAAGCTGGGATCTGTTGGGCCATACCTTTCATGTAGCTTTAACAAGGGTGCAGGACAAGCCTAGATGGCCCAGAGCTTCTGCCAGGATACTTTTTGGAAGGGTGATGGAGGATACCCCATATCTGCAGGTCTGATACAAGGCTCTAGGGTTAGAACCTGGTTGGGAGAAGATTTCACCCCTATCAGAGCCCAGAATGCCCTGGACAGTCAGCTAGCCTCCCTAGAGACAGAGCAACCCATAGCATGGGAATTGTTACCAACTGGCTTCCAGAGAGAGAATCCCCTTCAAATAACAAATGGCCTGGATTTGAGAGGCCCACACGCCTCAATTCCCTGGCATCAAATCTAATAATAAATTTGGGGCTGTTCCCCATCAGGAAATGATACATTGGAAGCATGACCAGGTGCTCAATTGCTTGCAGGATCTATTAATAGCTGTGGCACCTTGGCTTGCTGCAGCTTAAGCAAGATTCCTGTTATTCCAGCCAATGCTCATCCACCCCCAGGCTCAAGTGTGCAGTTCCCAGGCCAAATGACAAGTATTACTGAAAATGATGCCACCAGATCTCTGGTGGCGCAGAAGGCTACACATTCACCAGTAAGTATAAGTAGTGAGGAGGGAAAGCCCTCCTGTTGGGTTCCTGTCCACCAGTCCCTAAAGTGTTTCCTGGGTCATAGCCAGGGACAGCTGGAAGGGGATGCTATTCTCTAATAAGGGAAAACGCATCTCAGAAATATGTATAGGGGTCAAAATGGGCTTTTATTCACTCTCAGAAGGAAGATCCCCTTAGAAACCTTCTGGTATATGACAAGGGGGGTCAGGTAAACAATATGGGTTTGCCAATACTTTGAGTCCTCTAAAAATATCTTGGGTTCCTGCACTTTGGTCTTGGGTTCCTGCACCTTTGTCTTGGGCTCCTGTGGTCTTTTCCAGCTCAGGCTTTTCATCCTTAGCCCTGGTTGCTGTATCTTGGGCTTCTGCGCCTTTAGCTTGGTCTTCAGCTCCTTCTGTAGTCTTAGTGGCCTTTGTAATCCACTTGCTTCAGTCCCTGAAGAGTCTCAGATAGCCCCCCTTTTTATAGCTCCTTGTTTCAGTCCAATTTTCCTCTCAGAACTCTTCTTTTCCAAAGATTAAACTATCCAGTTTTCCTCTCTCTACAATATATTAAACTTTAAAACTTACTTCAGCCAAAGAAAGCCCTGAATTTCTGCTTCTGCTCCTCATTTTTTAGGCTAAAACTCTTAAGTTAAAGCCATCAAAACACTGATCAACTAAACTTTGGCTTGCAGCCAATCATACACCTCAATTCAACTGTTTTGCCAAACAGTTTGCCCAAATGACTTGCTCCTGACTATGGCTTGAACCTGAAGCTGTCTTGCTCCGGGTAAACAACTGCTCTGTGTTTCAAACGGTTTTGCCATGATTACTGTCATGTTTCTCTGACAAATTTTGGGCGCTTTTGCCTATGTTTCACATAGGGGATTCTTAAACCCTCAATTCTTCAACGTTTCTCAAAGTTTCCCTGCATTTTCTTCCACAGTTTGCAACTTCAAACCTGCCTGTTGCTCACCTTTTTGTCCCTCCTAGTTGTTCTTGGCAAAATTTGCTTATTTGCCCTCACAGTTTCCCTGTCCTGTTTCTGGCTTCTTTCTGGCTCCTTTCTTCTTGATTTTAACTTAATAAATTCACAGTTAAACTACTTTAAATAATTTCTTTCTCTCTCTTTCCTCTCCTATGATATTTAATTCTTTTATATCATTTCTTTGGCAGCTTAAAATCCTTCTTTACCTGCTTCTTATATCAATTTTTCCTCTCTTAAGACACCAATATCAGCATTCCAGCCTCTATCCAGTCAGGCTAGCCTTTCTGAGACATCTTCTAGCTTCATAGCTAGTCCTGCACTGCCATCTTCTGATTCTTCAACCATCTCTTCCTGCTCTTTGGCTTAACAAGCAATCAGTCCATCTTAGTCCACAAACAGCTTTTTTCAGTACTCAAACCACTTATCCTCACTAGGAACCACCTTGGTTCCACCTGCGCAAAGAACCCTTTTTGGTTCCAAACTTCAATATGAACCAACAGTCCCTCAACTAGTCTTCACTGTTATCAAACATTCCTTCTTACTAGTCTTCTCTGCTGATCCCATAACCCATTGGTTCTTTATCTCAGTCCCTGTTACCAAAACCTGTAGACCCGGCATGAGTCTACATTGAACTGGCGTTTAACTGGTCCCTTGCAAGTGGCAATCCACTTAGGCCATTCAACCATAGATCATCAAATTCTATACTGTTGCTTTTACTCACCCAGGTGATTAAAGCTGGGCTTTCAGTTGCAAATTAATCAGCTTTACTTCCCAGAGGCCTGATCACACCAAGTTCTGCAGCTGCTCCCCCAAGCAAACCGCCTTAGTGACACCTCTGAGCAAATCTATGCCCTCCAATGCTCACTTTGGGTTCTCCCCAAAGCTCCCATAGGGGAATAAACAAGAACACCCCACCAGTCTGTTAGGTAGGATGCTTGCTCACAGACCTCCTGTAAGCGTATCAGGGTACATAGAGCCCTCAGAGCTCTTCCCCTTCCTGGCAGCCCGCGCTACCTGCCAGGGGTCCAAACCTCACAGCCCTGGTAGGCAAGTCCCCTACCATGCTGTCATACACTTCTACCCTGGCAGCCTGTGTTACCCGCCAGGGTCTAAACATCTTCTGTACTGAGCAGCACACACTACCCATCAGGCTGTATCACTCCCCAACCCAAACAGCTAAAGTTCCCTGCTGGGCTATCTCATTCCTCACCCCAAGCAGCCACAATTCTCTGCTGGGTGAGGATCTCTAGCCCACAGCAGCCAATATCTACTTCTGGGTAGAGAAAACATCTGCCTCTAGTAGTCTTTACACCTACTAGCTAGGCCTTATCTTCCCTAGTAGCCATCATTCCCTACTAGGCCTCTACCTACAGCAAACAACCAAACTTTTACTTGGCCAACATTAGCCCCGCCTGCAAACCACCAAACATGTGGACCATTACACCTCCTCATTTTTAACATCGTAAAATAAACAGTGTTGTGCCCAGATGCCATTATTTTCTTGCAGGAATTATATATTTTTGCACCAATATAATTATTCTTCTTGCATCTATTTGTGAATCTACTACAGTATACAACTGTGCCTATATGTTCCCTCCTGGTTGCTCCTGATACTTTGGTTAAGCCACTGTGGGCCCTTGACTTGGAGTTCTTCCATCCCCACCATCTGGATCCCTCTCCTGGGCACCCTAGAGTGACCATTCTGCCTACCACAAAGGAGATTCCTATTACTCCCCCCTGCCCAATGTGCCTCCTGCCCAGGATTTCAGCAAGTTGGGTTCCATTTATATCAAAGTATTGGGGCGGGTCAATCAGGTTGTGCCCCATACTAGAAGTTGGTGTCCCCTAGCTACAGTAGTGAATTACCTAGTCAGAATAGCACCAATTATGTACATGGCCTTCCAGGCCCGGCCTGCCTCCCCTGTGGGAGTCCAGCCAGACTCTGGTATGGGCTGTGACAGTATTTCAACCATAAAAAACTAGTATCCCTTGGCCCCTACTCTTCTTTGATTATAGGGGCATCTTGTATGCTTTTATTTTTGACCTCAGCTTACTACCTAAGACAGCATATGACCAAGAAGCAAGAAACAAAGAAGAGCCAAGAAGGAGTTGTTGCCAATCCATCCCAGTTCCAGACTGTGACAATCTCCACCTCAAACCAAAATACTGTTGCCCCCACAAACCTTCCTGACCTGCCAAAAATGGATTTGGCTGGGTTCAGAAAAGGAATGATAATGATAAACGCCATGTTCTGTGTCCACCTCAAGAGCTTCATGGACAGCGCTCAGAAGATTATGATGGTGTCTGCTCAACTAAAGGATGATGACAGAGAGACCTTCCTGACTAGCCTAGAGTAAGACCTGGACCTCATACTCTCCTATAACCAATACCTGGAGAGGATGAACTCTGCAATCACCCCTGCTGGGTCCAAGATCCAAGCCTATATGGGGCTCATCTGCCTGACCCAGGGAACAGACAATCTAGAGACCTAGATACAACAATTCCTATGCCTGGCAGAGGCCGCCAAGATCCCTGACAACATATCTGGGTTATACTTCAGAAATAATCTGAACCCACACCATGCCATCCTAATGAGACACCATTGATGCAACCTCCCCAAAGACAAGCTCTTGGCTATTGCCAGAGGCATGGGCTTTAGCCTATCACAAGGATACTACGCCGGACAGCCCCAGAACAATTGAGCCCCTGGTTCTAGTAGGCCTTGTTTGAACATAACCCCAGAAGAGTACAACACCAGGTCAGAAGTGGGCTATGCTTCTATTGCCACCAGAGTGGCCACTTATCTAAGGACAGCACTAGCCTCTCCAACAAAACCTAAGGAGCCACCATTTCAGCAATGAACAACACCTCCCATTCCTATCCTATCATTGACACTATTTTATGTTACCACAACCATGAGGTGAACACTGTAGCCCTTCTAGACATTGGGGCAATCCTCAACTACATGGGATGTATTCTAGCTGAGGAACTGGGTTTATCAGTCCAAGGAAACTCCTGACTGGTAACCTTGGGTAAAAAGACAACAGACCTGTCCCAAAAATGCAAAGATCCTGTCTCCCTGAAGCTAAATGGGAAACTCTTGCCCACCAAATTCTACGTCATGGAGAAGCTTCCCAAACCTGTTATGATAGGTTTTGAATGGAGGTTGACCATCAATTGAACTTAGACTATAAGAACTGTTGTTTTCAGTGCCTGGGGAGGACATCCAGGAGGACACAGCAGGAAATATTTCTAACAAAAGTTGAGGTTTGAAGCTAGCCTTGGGTTAGCCTTCAGAGCAAAACTAAGGGCATGTATCTTAATTTCCTGGAATATAAGAAGACAAATTCCTTTTGGCAAAAAGGAAAGGAAAAGGCTTGAAGAATATTAAATTCAACACAAATGTGTATAAACTTGTCTTTATTAGGAGAAATGATCACTTAAATAGTTGACAAGGGTCAGTGATCACTCATTAGGTAGACATAGTGGCCAAGGGGATCACGTTGGAGTGAGGTCATACCAGTATTAGATAAGGGTAGGCACGTTATTCCATAATGCGTGGAAATTAGAACAGATCTATATACAGAAGACAAGGAATTCCCAAATTTGAAGGTAAAGCCAACAAAATCTTTTCATATATCACTATTCAAAGGCCATATCAAAATAGCATTAATGGCGCAATTTATGACATCTCCCCCCTCAAGATTAGACACAGGGAGTTGATATTTGCGGATAAATTTGGAATGGACTCGGGCAAAAGGACAGCCAGACAAGAGTAGTTTTACAGTATACTTGATGTCCTTCTTGAAGATGACTTCACAAGGGCCAACCCAGAGGGAGTCTAGCTTATGGGCTCATCCCCCAGTACAATTCTGGTAATAGAGAACCAGGTCACCCACCTGATATTTGGGGAGGGGCTCTGGAAGCATTGGAAGACAAGATCTCTAAAGCCTTGACTTTGTAGGCAGTTGAATTTGTCGTGGCTTGGATGTCAATGATTTGGTTGGTCAAGTTTTTGATGTGGGATTCTTGATTGGTTGAAGCGTCAGCTTCCATCAGCGGAGGTCCCAAGATTGAGGGGTGATAGCTTCTTGCCCATACAGCATGGCAAAGGGGAATTTTCCAGTCACCCAATTTCTACTAAGGCAATAGGCAAAGAGGGCAGCAGGGAGGAACATGTCCTGATTTACAGCACTAGAGAGAGTGAGTTTCCTCATAATGGACACAAGAGTAGAATTGACTGGCTCTAAAGTTCCATTGGTTGAAGGATTATAAGGCGCAGAGAAATATTGATGTGTACCCATAGCTTCTACAATGGACGTTATGAGGCAAGCATTAAAGTTGGTCCCATTATCAGATAGTAAGACTTGAGGACACCTGTGTTGGTAGAAGATATTCTGCAACAGGAAATTTGCAGTAGTCTTAGCAGTGATGTCTTTGGTGGCTCTGACCTCAACCCATTTAATAAAGTGGTTGAATGCTACCAAGATAAAACAGCATCCAGGCTGAGAACAGGGGAGAAGCCCAACAGCATCAATACTCATAGTGTGGGAGGATGCTTAGGTAGGACAAGTTTGAACTGATGTTAAGCAGGCCTGGGAGTTGGAGTTGGCATGAGTGGCAGGAGGCAAGGACGTCAGGGATTAAGAGGTGCACATTCTCACAGTAAAAATTCTTGCATAAGCAGTTGTGAGTCTTAGCAATGCCTCCATGTCCAGAGTCAATATGGGCTTGGAAAATGATAGCTATTCTCATACTGGGGCAGACGTAGGGAAGAAGGGTGTTGTTGACTTTCTTGAACAATTTTCTATCTCAAATGATAGTATCCTTTGATAGGGATTGAAGGGCCAGTTGTATCTTTTTGGTCTCAGTAGCCTAAGTGTCAGGATATCCTATTAATTTATACAGACAATCAACTTCAGCAGAATGGATAGCTAGTATAGGCATTCTTGACAATCTGTCAGTGTTCTGATGTTGCGCACCAGGGCAGTGGACCACAGTGAAATTTTATCCTTGCAAGCGCAGAGCCCAACGTGCTAATCAACCTTCAGGTTCCTTTATTTATTTCAGCCACTTGAGGGAAAGTGTTCAGTGACTACTGTAATATGAGTCCTTTAGATTTAGTTTCAAAACTGTTTCACAGCATGTAGGACTTCCAGGAACTCCTTTTCAGTAATGCTATAATTCTTCTTATGCTTATTGAGGACACAAGAAAAATAGGCTACTGATTGGTCTACGCCTCCATCATTGAGCTGGGTTAAGATGGCACCCACAGCTACCCCACTGGCGTTGGTGTATAGGATAAAATCCTTATTGTAATCAGGGTATACTAGGATGGGTGCCTCTTTGAGTTTGGTCTTCAGAGCTTCAAAAGATTGTTGGTGGCTGCCAGTCCATTCAAAGGGCACGTTTTGGAGGAGTTGGACAAGGGGTTCACTTAGTTCACGCAAAATCAGGGATAAACTGTCAATATTATCCCATCATGCCTAGAAATACTTGGACCTCACAAAAATTTGTAGGGAGCAGCATCTTATCAATAGCTTCCACCTTATTATCCATGGGGTGTATCCCAGTCTGGGTAAATTCATGGACCAAGAACTTGAGTCACTCCTTAAAGAAAGAACACTTTAAAGGTTTGAGTTTCAAGCCTGCTTCTTAAATATTGATGAAGACAGCCTTGGGATGATCTAAATGATTGTTAAAGGTGGAACTAAACACTGTAATGTTGTCAAGGTAAATAAGGGCGCAGGAGAGCTTTAGGTCTCATAGGATGGAGTATATGGCTCTCTGAAAAGTGGCTGGCAAATTACAGAGTCCTTGAGGCATTTGCGTGTAGGCTCAAACAGTCCTTCAGAAGTGATGAGCACGGCCTTATGTCTAGCCTCAGGAGAGAGATCAACTCGCTAGTATCTGGAAGCTAAATCTATAGCATAGAAGAACTTAGAGCCTCCTAATTGCCTAAGGGCGTCATAAATATGGGGCAGTGGGTACAAGTCCTTCTTGGTGAGAGAATCTAAGCGGCAGTAGTCCATCACAATACAATGACCTCCATCCTTTTTCTTTAGGATCAATAAGGGGGAGGCCCAAGGGCTTTGAGAAGGGGCCAAGAGACCAGCATCCAAGAGTTGTTTGAGCTCCTTAGAATCCTGGGAATTTTCTACCCTACTAAGGTGATAGGGTTTAGCGCAGAAGGGCAGGGCATCACCTGTATCAATCTGGTGAATGACCCCTTTGCTAGGCCATAGTTATTAGGTCCATAAGCAAAGATGTCATTGAACTGATCAAGTAGTTCTAGTATGTCTTTGTGCTGGATGGGCAACAGCTGCAGGAAATCAGCGGCTGTAAACAGGGAGAGTACTTGAGGGTCTTCTTTGGGCAAGTTGAAATGACTGAACGTCCCAAAAGAGTAGAGGGAAGCTACCTGTTCAGCTCCTAGTATGTGTCTATGCCCCACAACTTGGCCTCTAGAAACCTGCATGGGAAAAGCGGTCATGTTAGCTAGCAGCAGCTGTACAGGCTCTTTATGAGTCTGATCTAGGATCCCAGGGCATAATTGAGGTTCTTTACAACTGAGGGATTCAGGAGAGTACAACTCCAAGAACAACTTCTCAGGAAGCTCATATGATATCTGAGAGTCAATGATTACTTGAGAACCAGGAGGGATTGTGATGGCTGCAGGGGCAAGTAGAGGGACACCTTCTTCTGCAGGACAAGAAGGAGGAGAGAAGCCATAAGGGAGGAGTGAGTTCTGTATTTCAGCAAGAAGATGCTAGCGGGATACTCAAGCACGCAAGTCTTGAGGTGTTTGCCGGGGATGTGTGGAGGTTCCTCAAAGATTAATGGGACCTTGTATCCCAAGAGAGACAGGTAACTTTCTTTAAGGTTGACAATTCCATTGTACTATCTAAGGAATTGAGTGCCTACCAATAAATTGTAGTTTTTGTTTTCTAGAACAACAGTGGGGGATACAATAAGAAGCTTCCTGAACCTCATTGGCAGGGCAGAATAAGTGCCAATGGCTCAAGTCTGAGCCATACCAGCTGTCCCATAAGACTGGGTATAGTTAAGATAAGGATCCAGTTTGAGCGTCTTCATCAACTTAGAGGATACAACTTTGACAGGAGAGCCTGTTTCTAAGATATCCTTAACCTTAACCTTCTGGATCAATACTTCTATACAGGTGGTATCTTTTCCAAAGGAAGGTAAGACTGCCAAGACATCCTGCACTGCTTCTAGCTCATTTTCCCATTTTGTTAACATGCACCTTAAGGCAGGAATTTCCTTATATACAGTTTGCAAAGGCAGGGACACAGTAAAATTTTGGAAGAGAGCTTCAGCTAAATCAGCGGCTTCCTCAGAGGAGCCCACTAGGACAGGAAGTGAATGAGCCTGCGCTAGGTAAGGGCAAGCTACCATGGCTTTAGCCTCAGTAGACAGAGGTCAAGTTGTAGTGGTAGTTTTCCATAGCAAAGCTTGTAGGAAACAAACACAGTTTCAGGGACAGCCAGTACAGAGTAGCCATAACTATCTGATTCCTCATAGTCAGAATCCTTGGGTTTGGAATCACTCAAGAGATTGTGGAATAGGTGAAGGATAGTAGGGCCAGAAAAAATAGGAGATTCTTTGTCAGAGGGAGGATCAGGAGGAGACAAGGGAGATTGGTTAGCAGAGAGCATCTCTGCCTCTAAGCTGGCCTCTCTTTTCCCGCCTGTTCCTTTAGGTTGCAACCTTCTACCCAAGGGTTGGTACAGGTATGCAAGTGGTGTCCTAATTGACCACAATTGTGACATTCTTGTCTCTTAGGCTGTCCAATTGAGCCCAGAGTCATAATGCGCGGAGTACAGGAGATGTTTCTAGTATTGTTGGCCTTATTCTTGTGAACCACAGTACCCCCATGGGTCAAATGAATGTCTTGTAAGGGGTCTTAATACTCTTCATTGAATTAAGGGAAGCCTTGTGGGCCTTGAAGTGTATACATAGTAGTTGGTTCATCTTAAAAGCGTTTGAACATGCTGTGTACGCTTCCCGGGGGGTTAGCTGCCTAATGGTGATTAACTGTTGCCCTTCAATGTAGAAAAAATTGGCAAACTCAGCCAAGGTTTCTTTGGGTTTGAACACAATATGCATGAAGGCATCTTTCTTGACCTCCAGACTAAGATTCCCTCCAAATTCCCCAATAAGGTGTTTCATATCCTCCCAAGTGACAATGGATGGTAGTTCAGGAACCACAACTTCTTGGCAATTGGGGTGTAGACAGGTAAGGATATGGATCTTCTTAAGCTTGTCAGTAGCCCTAAGCATTGCAGTCTTGTAGATGGTTAAGAAGGCAGCAATGGTAGAGGTCTTAGGATCAAAGATCTGCTTGAAGGAGGGCTTGTAATTGGGGTCAATAGACAGCAAGGTGGATTGGCTGTTGTCACCTGGGTTGAGAACATTAATATGAGGGTTCCCTTTAAACTCAGACTCTGCGGCAGGCTATTGAGCCCACAATAATTGAAGGCTCTCTTCCAAGGTGTCAAGAGTAGAGATTTTTTGACCGCTGATATCTCTAGCAGTAGTAGCAACAGTTCCAAATTCATCAATCTTTGTCTGTTGTACTTCCAAAGTACCTACAATCCCATTAACACAGGAGGTCAAAGCAGTAGCCTGCGTTGCCAAAGGAACAATGTGTTCATCTGTTGCTTCAGTCAAACAAGTAAGATTCTGCACCTCCCTTTCTAGTGCATCCTGTCTGTCAGTAATGGCATTGGTAACCAATGCCAATTGGTCCAAAGCAAGGACACAATAGACATGTGGTTGTCCTTCCAACCCAGGGCAGCATCCGTGGCCTGCTTGGGTAGGGATCTCAGTGACTTCAGGGCCTTCCTTGCCCTCAGATTCAGAAGATGATTCACCTGGATTAGAGAGGTGTTGTTTCAAATACTTGACCTCCCTGCACAGAATAGCTAATTGATCATTCAAGGAGGCAATTCAAGGGTCAGGCGTAGGTTCCACAGGCAGGAGAACTGGGACAGATTTTGGCGTTGAGTGGTAGCTTTGAGTTCAGTTATGGATTCCTACACCCTATTCTCAAAAGCAGAGGAAGTCTCTACCAGAGGAGTAGGAGGAGTTGCTTCAATTGAGGCTACTCTTTCATCTACATAGTCTTGAACTTGGCTCAGGGTATTGCCTAAGGCTGCTTTATCTAAACCATATTGTAATCATAGATGCTGGCCCCAATTGTCAATGTGGGCTCTAATCAACTTGAGTTGAGAGTTAACTTGTTTGCAAAATTGATTGCGCTTGTTAACCAGGGTTTCAAAATCCTGGCAATACTTCAAGAGATTTGCTTTGATTTGTCCTTGCCATATGGCTTGGTGGTCATCTAGTTCACCCAGCTGATATCTGATATATCCTAGGAGAGAGGATCAAATCATGTTCAACAATGAGGACAGGTATTTTTGTGAGGCTAGTGAGTCATGTTGATTGTCTGAGATACTGGCAAAGAGGCTATGCAATCATTCCTGGTAGGCTGTGTTCTGTGCATAGTTATTGGAGACCGCAGTGGCTACAGCAGTCAGAAGTTGGTTTTGAGATCCTAGCGCTAATTGATGATGGACTAAGGTGGGCTGAATGAATTGATTAACCAGTACACTAATATTTTTCATGGATTCCATCAAGGCAGGGGAGACTAAGATCTAGGAGGAAAGAATAAAGATTCTCTAAAGCGTAGCCAGAGCAGAGGCCAGGAATAGTGTGCAGCGCCACAGTGCCCAAATGGAGGAGGGAACGTGCAGCGTCCTGTGCCTGCTTGTAGTTGAGAGAGAAAGCAGGAAGGGAGGCCCATTCAGGCCTGGGAGAAAACATCATTATCATTGGTGTAGAGGAACAGTTGGTAATATCTTCTTAAAGTGGAGGACTGGAGACTTTGGCTGGTTTGGGTACTTCAGATACAAAAGAAGAAGGACCAGAGAAAGCACAGGGGAACAGAGTAACCAAGGGGCTGGCAGACCCTTTAGTGAGCACCATTTTGTTGTGTTTGGCACCTGGGGACAACATCCAGGAGGACACAGTGGGAAATCTTTATAAAAAAGATTTGAGGTTCAAAGCTAGCCTTGGTTTAGCCTTCAGGGCAAAATTAAGGGCACATATCTTAATTTCCTGGAATACAAGAAAAGGAATTTCTTTTGGCAAAAAGGAAAGGAAAAAGCTTGAAGAATATTAAATTCAACATAAATGTGGATAAACTTGTCTTTATTAGTAGAAATGATTCTACTTAAATAGTAGACAAAGATTGGTGATCACTCATTATGTAGAAAGAGTGGCCAAGGGGATCATGTTGGGGTGAGGTCATACCAGGATTAGATAAGGGCAGGCACGTTATTCCATAATGCGTGGAAATTAGAACAAATCCATATACAGAAGACAAGGAATTCCCAAATTTGAAGGTAAAGCCAACAAAATCTTTTCATATATCACTATTCAAAGGCCATATCAAAATAGCATTAATGGCATAATTTACGACAAGACCCCCATCAGGTGACTGTCACTCATGGGAGCCAAATCTTAGAGGTCCCATGCTTGAACCCTCAGCAAGCCCCTGAGCTAAACAACATCACCATGGAATCTTGCAAGGCTGAGATCCCAAAATGTCTGAAGCCTTGGGAGTCCATCTTCTCAGAAGAAGAAGCCACTGCCTAAACACAGTCAGTTTGACCACACCATTAATATCCTCCCAGAAGCCCGCCCTAAACATGGACCTGTTTACAATTGCAATATGAAGGAACAAGTTGCCTTGAGAGAGCACCTGGAAAAGATGTTAAAGAAGGAATACATACACGTCTCCAAATCTCCCTGTTTGTCCTCTCTACTGTTTTTTAAAAAGAAGGGTGGCAACCTACATCCTTGCGTGAATTATCAGATCCTAAACAGCATCACTGTGAAAAACAGATACCTGTACCCAATGCCAAAGACCCCTCAGACCAGCTTTCAGAAGCTAACATCTTATCAAAGATTGATTTGAGGGATGCCTTTAACCAGATCTGATCAGGCCTGGTGACTAATGGAAGACCGCCTTCAAGACTAGACAAGGCCTCTACAAATACCCGGTTATGCTGTTTGGGTTGTGCAATGCACCCAGAACTTTTCAAACTATGGTGGACATGGTCTTGGGAGAACTCACAGATCAATGTTGTTTAGCTTACTTAGATGACATTCTCATCTATAGCTGCACCCCTGAAGAACATGCCAAGCATCTTCAAGCAGTCCTACAACTTTTTTCAAGGAACACCAACTACTTGTTAAACTCCAAAAATGTGAGATCTTCCAAAATAAAGTAGAATTATTGGGATACAATGAGCTGAAAGGGGGAAATTCTATGACACCCAACAAAATAGAGGCTTGATGTCATGGCCTGAACTTAAGAACCGCAAGGAAGACAGAAGTTTCCTGGTCCTGGCAAATTTCTGCCAATAATTTGTCCAAAATTTTCTTTAATCTGCTGTCCTTGACCTGCCTTACTTCCAAGAAACACCCTTTTGTGTGAGATGACGCTACCAGATCTGCCTTTGAGTTGCTAAAAAGCGTCTTTGTATCTAACCCTGTCTTGGCAATGCCAGTTTACAATAAACCCTTCATTGTGGAGACAGACGCCTCCAACTTTGTGTTGGGGGGTGTTGCTTCAGGAGGGGCATGATAGTAAGCTGCACCCTGTAGCTTACTACTCAAGGAAGTTCATTTCACCTAATTTAAACTACCCCATCTACAATAAAGAGATGCTTTCCATCATTCAGTCCTTGAAACATTGGAGAAGATACTTGTGTGATGCCAACCACCCAGTGAAAATCATGACTGATCATAAGAATCTGACATACTTCTTCAAACTGTGACAACTAAACCAGACCCAAGCTAGATGGGCCCTATTCCAAGAAGATTAAAACTTATCAATAAGCTACAAAAATGTCAAGATCAACATTGTACCTGACGCCCTGAGACAAAGATCTGAAATTTTTCCTAGTGCCAAAGATATTTAGGAATTCAACACCAAATTCTTACTGTCTCCCAACATGATTGAACCAATGCTCCTATTCCTAGGACTTTTCAGTAGAAAAGAAGAAATCCAACTAGATCAGACTTTAGACAAGCACTGCATCTCTATCATGGAAGACTTAAAGAAAGATATCAATAGTTGATACTACCAAACAGGCTACTCCTTACATGGAAATACCCTACAACTACATGGACACACCTACGTACCAGAAGGCGCCCTGTGCTTAGAGATACTGAAGGAATACCACAAATCCCCCATTTCAGGACACGCTGGGCATACAAAGACTCTCAAAGAAATTCAGAGAACCTAAATATGGCCTAGGATAAAGCCATAAAGTGAAGGATACCTCAGCAGTTGCAAGACATGTGGACGTACAAAGCCCAAATTAGGAAAGCCATAAGGATTACTATAACCCCTTCAGATTAAAGAAGGCCCTTGGTAGTCATTATCTATGGACTACAATGTGGAGCTGCCTAATTCAAAGGGATTTAATACCATCTTTGTAATTATTGACTGTTTCACCAAAATATCATACTTCATCCTAACAACAACCAAAGTAACTGCAAATGAAACAGCCAGCCTATTCAGGAACCAAGTATTCATGAATCACAGACTCCCACAAGAAGTGGTCTCAGACAGAGGCCCTCAATTAACCTCCAAGTTTTGGCCCAAATCCTAAAGGTCTTGAGAAAAAAAGATCATTGTCTACTGCATATCACCCCCATAACAACAGGCAGACTAAGAGAATAAACCTGGTTCTCAAACAGTACTTACAATACTACATAAACTTGGGCAGAACAACTGGGTAACACACCTACCAATGGCTCAGTTTGTGTACAACAACCAAACCACAGATCCACTAGCATGTCCCCCTTCAAAGCTAACTACAGATTCAACCTCACATGGGATGCCCCTCCCACAGAGGAAGCCAACAACCCAGAAGTACAATATTGGGTCAGCAACATCCACATGTGCCAAGAAGAATGTGCCCAGAACCTGAGAAGAGCAGTACAGTATACAAGGACTTTGCCAAAGAAACAAAGCCCTGGCCCCCAATTAAAGTAGGAGACCTTGTGTACCTCAGCGCAAAAAACATAAAGACCACTGCCCTGTTCTCTAGCTTGAGTCCCCAACAAGCAGGTCCTTACAAGGTCTTACAGTGTATTGGTGCCATAGTGTACCAATTAGAACTGCCCCCAGATGAAAGATTCATGAATTATTTCACTTCTCCCTGTTATCAAAAAAGAAAGGACCTTCTCTCTCTCACCAGATAGTAAGAACAGCTCTCCCAACCATCAAAGTAGGAAGCTTCATAGAACAAAAAGTTGATGCCATCCTGGTACACAAAATCTGATACCAAAAACCTCACCTCCTGTTCAAATGGAAAGGGTACCCCAATGAAGAGAATACTTGGGGACCAGAATCTAACCTGGAGAATGCACCTACTCTGATGAAGGAATACAAGTCCCAGAATAAAGAGTTGTGCTCTGCAAGCTTGACTATGGTAGGGGATGATGTCAGGGCCCAGAATGCCCTAGACAATCAACTAGCCTCCCTGGAAATAGTACAACCAACTTTGTGAAAACCCTTACCAACTGCCTTTCAGTGATAAACCCCCCCTTTCAAATAACAAATAGACTGGGATTTGAGAGGCCTGCAAGCCTCAAATCCATGGATTCAATTATATTAGCAAATTTGGCCCACTTAACTATTGGGAAAATAATACATCAGGAGGGCAATTGTTTGATTGCGCAATTGGGCGCTTGATTTCTTGTGGGATTTATTAACAGCTGTGGCACCTTGGCTTGCTGAAGCCTAAGCAAGATTACTGTTATTCCAGCCAATGCCAATTCATCCCCAGTCTCAAGTGCGCAAATTCCTGGAAAAATGCAAGTATTACTGAAATTAATGCCACCAGATCTCTGGTGGCACAAAAGACTACACATTTACCAGTAAGTATAAGTAGTGAGGAGGAAAAGCCCTCCTCACTGTTGACATCATAAAATAAATAACTTTATACCCAGGACCCATCATTTTCTTGCAGGAATCATCTATTTTTGCACCAATATAACTATTCTGTTTGCATCTATTTTTGAATCTACTTGTAAATTTATGCCTCCCCCTTAGGCCTCCACTTCAATTCCTACCAAATTATGTTTGAATCTTTATTCAAAAGGTTACTTAAAAAGCCCAAGAAAATCCATCAATTTAATATTTTGGAATTATTCTAAAGATGCCCCTACCTAAACCACCCAAGAGACACCTCTGGTTAAATATCATGTGCAAGAGCAGCTGGGAGAAGTGGTAATTGCATCCAAAGCATATTCCTGATTTTAAATGGTTCAGTTTTCCATTTGACTGTATCCATTCATAATTTGTTAAGATTTTCCTTCCTCAAAAAATACATTTGTATCTGCTCATATCATTGGTCAATTATTTTGCAACATTCAATCTACCACCCCAATCCTATCCCATCCCTTAAATGAATGCAAGAGTTGTAAAAGACCTTGCTTCATCATTCTCTACTCTAATAAGTTTGAAATTTGTTAGTCTAATCTGGCCATTTGGTTTTTTCTGTTGCTTTCAGTATTCAGCCAATTCCTTTTCCCCTTTTGCCTCCCAGGAATTGTTAATAACCTTTTAGTTGTTGCTGAAACCGCAAATTTTTTTGGGGTTGAGAGCTTGGTTTTATTTCCTACTAACCTGCTCCCTTTTCTCACACTACTACACAATATAACCATGCCTTTCTGTTCCCTCCTGGCTCTGCTCCTGTCACTTTGGTTAAGCCACCTTGCACCCTTGACTTGGAGTTCTTTCAAAACAGCAGGCTCAACCTGCCAGTAAGGTTCCAACTAAGTGGGTTTGTGACCTACAATCCAAGCTTCCAGTGACCTGTAGCCAAACTAGGAAGTCAACTCAAATTACCAAATCCATCAACATGAACAGATGGTGACCCTTTACAGTAGATTCCTTGTTTTGGTGCTTGACTCATTATCAGGATCAAGTCATCCCCTTCATCATCTAACTGTGTGATCAACACAATCATGTTCCTGTTATCCTTGATTCACAATGACTATAAAATCATTATCTCCCAATAAAGATTATTATCTAGTTCTAAATATATTTTCCCCTATTAACTATGCTAAAACAGCACAGTTAAGACATTGGTAGCAGAAATAGGTTTCCCATCCTAATTTTTTCTTTAAAAATTCTGCCTGTTGCCTGTACCTGCTGTGGTCAACAAATCTACAAAAGAATCATGTCTGGCCTCCCAGTAGACTGGAAGCCATACCTGCCAGGTACCGCAGTACCAGAAGGATTTGTCCTGTACCAGAACATGCTTGTGCCAGTCCCTGCCTTCAACGCTCTGTTGGCACAAGGATTCTTTCAAGCACCTATCATCCTGTCCTGTACCACAGCAGAAGAAGGAACCTTGCCCGCATATGTGGCCCAACAACTTTGGAGGCCACCCTTGAACCATTTTCTGGAGCTAATAACAATAACACCGCAGTGTGGATCTAATCTTCCCAAAGGAGCTGGTGCAGATGGAATGCCCACAACACTTTTGGATTGCAGAAATATCCATCCAACTCACGCATGACACTGGTACCTGGTACAATAAGTGGCACAAGGACCATACCAAAAAAGACTGGGACACCTTCAAATAAGACTTCTAGGCAAGATTTGTGCTAAAGGACACTGCCCTCATGATTATCTGGCAAGTAAAGAACCTGAATCAGACAGGAACTGTAAAGGAGCTCACCCAAGCCTACAAGGAACTCTGCCTACGTGCCCCCGCAGATATGGCCTTTGACACTCCATCCATGCACCTCATGTACTACAATACTCTCAAGTCATACGTAATGAGACACATCAACCTGGACCAAGTGCCCAACCTGAAAAGCCTCTAATGTGAAGAAAAAAAGCGGAACAAACATCCAACGCTCTCCACAAGGCACAGACTGGAAAAAGAGAAAGACCCAAGGACTCTCACACAGCTGGACGTGCCAACTGCCCCTTGCCTGGCAACCATAATAACAATAATAGCAGCTCAAACCATAAGCCTGCAAGCTCAAATGGCTACAGTAATGGGAGCAATGAACAGCCAAACAGTACATACTTCAGAGTCACAACCACCCAAGACAACCAAGATGAGGGATAAGCCTGGGGAGAGCATTAATCAAGCCAAACTCTCCCCAGAATTCCCCCAACTTGCCTAATACCAAATATTGACCTGAGGACGTGGAACAATGCCCAATGATCCAAGTACCCTCAGGAGATCTTGTCCATTACACTGTTGCCAGAAATTCCAATAAACTGATGTACTATCCTTTCTGTTTTTGCAGTTACATGGATTCAGCACTTTTAGATTCAGGCGCAGATTGCACACTTGTTAACAGCAACTTTGTGGACAAGTTCAAGATAGCCACTAATCCTTTGTGGATAAAAACATGGTTTTAGCTGATGAACATCACATTGCCATGACAAGGGAAACTTCCCCCTTCTCTGTCATGCTTGAGAACCTGCACTCTACCATCCAAGGCCCTGTCATTATTTTCCCAAGTTTGATATTGTGCTGGGGCTGGACTGGCTGTGGGGTAACTACCCCCATGTAGACTTGGCAACCTCAGTACTGACCATCAAACGTGAGGACATCAATCACCAGATCTACCCTGACTCAGTGGACCAACTCCTATGCAACCACGTCTTCATGCACATCACAGAGACCCTGGACAAAAATTAGAACCTCAAGGCAATTGACTGGGAATTTTTTCAGTACAAGATCATACACTTCAAAGATCACCAGGATACCTCCACACCTCAGGATTGAAAAATTGTGGCCCGCCATCCAGAAATCTTCAAGGAAGCTCTACCCAGGTTACCCCCAGAAAAGCACATTCAACATTCCATTCAACTCAAAGGAGCTGTACCCAAAGCACGCTCTATCTACAGGCTGACCCCAAACAAAGACAACACCCTACGCGCCTATCTCAAGGAGGTGTTAGAGAAAGGACTTATCCGCCCCTCACAGTCTCCCTTTGGGGTTGCTGTATTCTTTGTGGACAAGAAGGATGGTACCTGTCATATAGTCACAGACTACCAAGCCCTAAACAAAGTTACCATCAAGAATTGTTACCCATTACCACTGATTGACAATCTCTTTGACGCCGTGGGAGGAGCCGCAGTCTTCTCCAAGATTGATCTTACTGCAGGCTACAACCAGATTTGTATTAAGGAGGAAGACATCCCCAAAACAGCCTTCTGCACTAAATACAGCTCAACACAAGTGTGTGGTGCTCAACTTTGGCATGACAAACACCCCCTCCACCTTTGTGACCTTCATGAATGAGATGTTTGCCCCGCACATAGGCAAGCATGCCTTAGTCTACCTAGACAACATCATTGTCTATAGTCCCTTGGTAGAGCAGCACCACAAAGACCTAGAGGCAGTCTTTGCTACCTGGAACAACACAAGCTGCTGACCAAGCCCTCCAAGTGCCAGTTCTTCTTTGAGTAATTACCCTTCCTGGGTCACATAGTCTCAAAGGATGGCATCAAACCCAACAGTCAAAAGATACAGGCCATCTTCAAGATGCCACCACCCAAGGATAAGTTGTAACTCTGCATCTTCTTGGGGATGGTGGCCTATGTATGCTGCTTCATACCTGACTGTGGCGTTTTGACTGCCCCCTTATCCTCCATAACAGGCGCCAAATCCAAGTTTGTGTGGACCCCCCAATGTGACCTCTGTTTTAGACACCTCAAGGAGAAGCTCACAACAGCTCCTATCCTACATTACCCCAAATGTGACAGGGAATATCAAATGAAAACCGACGCCTCAGATGCATCCATTGGGGGAGTACTACAAATCAAAAATAATGATGGTGACTTCCTGCCTGTAGCTTATGAATCACAAAAGTTGACAGATGACAAGTGTCAATACCCTATCCACAACAAGGAACTGCTGGCCATTGTACACTGTCTAGTCAAATGGCACTGTTATCTATAATGGCAGGAAGAATTCACAGCATTGACCAACCACAAGCTGCTCATATATTTCAAAACCCAAGCAAATCTATCTTTCTGCCAAGCCCGCTGGATGGAGCTCTTGGAGAGATTCAATATGCTCATACAGTAGAACCTGGTCCCAAGCTTGCCATGGCAGACATGCTCTCACGCCTATATGTCTGTGCCACAAGAGGGGAAAATGGGCTCAACCCAGACTGGCCTCTCTTGGTACTACAAAAAAAGGACAAGGGCTTCCCCCTGGTACAATCAACATAACAAAGTAAACAGTTATCAAAAACAAACACCTATTTGCTGACGTGTACGGTACCCTGCACAGAAAAATGTCTGACGGTACTACCATTTCCTATACCCCCATGCACCAGCAAGTAGACACCATCCTGCACTATCACAGAGACCTCGGACACACCAAGAGTCAAAACCTATATGAGTTCCTTAAGCACAAGGCCTGGTGGCCAACCCTATATTGTGACGTTCAGAAAGTCCTAGACCAATGTGAGGTATGCAAAAAATTTGCCAAAAGCAAAACCCCTCCAAATTCAGTATTACCCATTTGTATGCAACTGCCATTCAAGGTGTGGGCCCTAGATATTGTGGGCCCTATGCCATGGAAACATAACAACAAGAAATACATCATTACTGCAATAGACTTTGCCACACAATGGCCAGTGGCACAAGCGGTTAAAACACATACAGGCAATGCCGTATGGCGCTTCATAGGAAAAGAAATCATCAGCAAGTTCAGAAAACCAGAACTCCTGATAACTGACAGAGGGAAGGAATTGACCTACAAAGACACCAATGTATACCTTGCCAAAAATGGGGTCAAACACACCGTAACAACACCATACCACCCTCAGGCCAATGGATGTGTAGAGCAACTAAATGGCAGCCTTGTGCAAGCCTTGGCTAAGCTCACCGCCAGGAGACCTGAAGACTGGTATAAGCAGCTATCAACTGCATTACTTGTGTGTTAAACCTGAGTGAACAGATCCACCGTAAAAAGCCCTTTTGAGTTGGTATACAGCACACAGCCAAATATCATTCAAGCATTAACAGGACCTAAACTGGAAATCACAAGTAAAGTTCCCCCATGCTCAAACCCTCAAATTATAGAGGCCAACAGCAAGCAAACAGAAAAGTAAAATGAACGTCTGCAAAAAACCTTTGTCCTCATCCAGGATAGACATGAAGTTGGGGACAAAGTTTGGGTCATGAACATTGATAAAAGAAAACTACAACCCAATAAAGTAGTCCCAGCAATCATTCTAAAGGTAAACAACATTAGCACTTACCTTGTGCAAGGACTTGGGAAGCGTAAACAAGACAAGACCCTACACCATGATTGCCTGAGACCCTGCAAAGCAAGACAAAAACAACGCAAAATTGCCCTTCCCGCCACAGAACAACAGTTAGTCCTGTATGGCGCCTGGGCTCCTGAAAACCTCCCTGACAACCTACCCCCAGAGGAGTCTAACCTTCAGTTGGGGGTGTCAAAACAGCAGGCTCAACCTGCCAGCAAGGTTCCAAGCAAGCAGGTTTGTGACCTGCAATCCAATTACCTGGCCACTCAAAGCCAGACTAGGAAGTCAACTTGAATTGCCAAATCCAACAACATGAACAGACAATGATCCTTTATGATGGATACCTTGTTTTGGCGCTTGACTCATTACCAGGATTAAACCACCCCCTTCATCATCCAGCCATGTGATCAACACAATCATGTTCCTGTTATCCTTGATTCATAATGACTATATAATCACTATCTCTCAATAAAGATTATTATCTAGCTTCTAAATATTTTTCCCCTTGTAACTCTGCTAAAACAGCACAGTTACAAAAAAAAAAACTGTAAGAAAAACTGTATGATCACAGTGAAGACTATTTGAGGGACTGGAAGATCATAGTGTGGATTGGAACAAAGATGGTTCATAGTGCAGTTGGAACCTAGGTGGTTCATAGTGAGGACTAGCTGATGACCTGGAATGGACTGGCTAATAGACTAGAAAGGACTTGATGGACTAGCTGATAAATGAGGAAGAATTAGTTGAAGTACTAAAAGATCATGGTGCAGGACTAGCTTAAGAGCTGAAAGTTGGCTGATAAGGACTGGCAGATGTGGATCTAGGAGCTGGATCCTTGATTTGGACCCTTGAAAAGTGAAGATGTTAAAAAGAAAGAAGAAGTAAAAGAATGAATGAATACTGCCATGGAAATATGATAAAAAGATTAAGTTAATTATTATAATTAAAAGAAAGGAAAGAAGAAATAGTTTACAGTGTCTAAACTGTAAACTTATTAAGAGTTGATTGAGTGTGAAAGAGCTGGAAAGAGACCAGAAACAGAACAGAGAAACTGTGAAAACAAAGGCATGAGTTTTGCCAAAGTGATTGGGAAAGGCAAGAAGCAAGCAACAGGCAGGTTTGAAGTGATGAAAGCGTTGAGAAAATTGGAGAAACTCTTAGAGAACGTTAAATAATTGAGGGTTTAAAATCCCTTAAATGAAACATAGGCAAAAGTGCTTGAGTTTTGCCAGAGAAATGTGACGGGAATTATGGCAAAACTATTTGAAACACAGAGAAGTTGTTTATCTGGAGCAAGACAGCACCAGGTTTAAACCATAGTCAAGAGCAAGTCATTTGGGTGAACAGTTTGGCAAAACCATTAAATCCAGGCATCTGATTGGCTGCAATTCAAAGCATGTTTGACTGGTGTTTTGAAGGCTTTAACTGAAGAGTTTAAGCCTAAAAAATGAGGGAATGAAGCAGAAAACCCAGGGTTTTCATTGGAAAAAGTAAGTAAAGAAGTTTAATATATTGTAGAGAAAGAAGCTGGATAGTTTAAGCTCTGAAAACCAAGAGAAATGAGAGAAAACAGGGACTGAAACAAGGAGTTATAAAGTGAAGCTATCTGAAGCTTTTCAGGGATTGGATACAGTGGATTTCAAAATCCACAGGGACTGATACTGTAAATTCAGAACCTAAACATAAAAATGCAGGATTGTCAAATCCTTGGTCCAAATTTTTAATCACTTTTGCAGGATAGCCTTTTTTAATTAAATTGAATTCTTTGTTTTTTATTTGAATTTTTAAAAATGCGGGAACTCATAGACACTTTTCAAAGTGAAAGTTGAACTGCAAATTTCCAATAGACAAAATGAATTAACTGGAATCAGATTTGAATTGTTCAAATCCATCAACCATTTTCATTAAGTTTATTATGTTTTTTGGAATTGTGGGATTGTAAATCCATGAACCAAAATTTCAAATCACTTTTGAATGCCACTAGTAAACTCAAATGATAATTGCAGGATTTGGAATCCAAATTGAATGTACAGTAAGAAACAGGCAAGTGCCTAAAGTTGAAGTGTGGAGATTGAAATCTCTAAATCAATGGATTTTTTGATTTCTGCACTTTTTTTCAATAAAATTTTTCCAAAAATTTAATATTTTCTCTTAAATTTGACTTTTTTAAAATGGGTTTACTAGAAGCTAAAAACAAAAAACCAAGTTCAAAGTGCCCAAATTGATGCAATTTAAAATACACCTTAATTTAATTTGGTTTTTGAAATAGAATTTATTTACCCCTTTAAAATGAGGGGACAAAATTGAAAGTGCAAAAATTGAAGTGCAAAAAAATCTTCAATTTAATATTTGATACATCAAAATTAAAAAAGAAATTAAAATTTAAAAAAAATTCTATATGTAAAAAAAGAAATCAATAGCTAAAAAACTTTTTTTAACTTTAGGCAAATTTTCTAACTTTTTTTGTTCAAACATTAATATAAAATACTATTATAAGCTCTTTATTTTTAAAAATAAAGTTTAATCTCATAAATATTTATTTAACAATTTACATATAGTTTCTTAATGGGTGCAGAAATTGAAAAGTAGTCAAATTGAAATCCAAAAAGATACCAAAAAACTAGGACCACTTAATACTAAATTTTTGCAAAAAAATAAATTTTATTCATTATGTTTTATTAAGTTCCTCAAATCAAAAGTGAGGAAATTGAAAATCAACTTTTTAGATTCAGTCACACTTTTTATAAGCTTATAAAATTTTAAAGATTCATAAAAACTTTTGAAATTCCTCATGTAGATTCTTTAAAACCTGATATTTAAATATATAAAAAAGAAATAAAGTTTTTTTGGTAGGTTTTTATTTTATTGCAAATTTAATAAATTGGTGTGTTTTGGAGGCAATTTCAAAAAATATTAAATTAATATAATATTGTACTATGTTTCCCTATGTTATTTCAGGGGACAAAATCAAAGTGCCCAAATCAAAGTGCAGAAATCAAAGTGCCTAAACCAAAGTGCAATAAGCTCTTGGGTTTTTTTGAAGGTTTCTCTTTTGAATTTTCTCCTTTTCACCTCTCATTCCTCCTCAAAAAAAATTTTAAGTTTTGTTGGCCCCTTGGCTGCACCAGGGGCCAAAAAGCTTAAAAAAAATTCTGCATTGTCAAGAGGGTGGATTATATAAAATCTGATACCAAGTAGAAAAAACTTTCTTTTTTTCTTCTCTTCTTCTTTTCTTACCCTCAATTATCTTCTAATATATCTTTTACTATATATATTAGAGTAAAATAGATGTATAAAATGTTTCTTTTTGGTATACAAATTTGCTCTATCTATATCATTTTTAGTGGAAGTACAGTGTTTTTAACATAAGAATGTTCAAGTCTGAATTTTATGATATGTAAGTGGAAGATTCTTGATATCTTTGAATATTGTGACTTATAAATAAGATATAAGACTATATCTTTTATTAAGTATAAAATTGTTTAGTATAGCTTTAATAAGAAAGTAATGTACTTTATATTATTTTAATATTAGACTGCTATAACTTTTATCATTTAAATCAGATCACTAATAAACCAAAATAACTAAAATCATATGCTTGTATTATGCAGGGAAAATCCTTTATTTTGCTTATTCTGAAGTATTATTATAGCTTTACATAAGCTGGAAATTAAATTAACCTTTTTTATTAAACTTATAGTTTAAAAATTAGTTTTTTGTGTAGTTTTATATCTTATATTCAATTGAATTCAGTTACATATAAATTCTAGTCTAATTCTGCTTTTAAAACTAAAATAAACTTTCTTTTATAAACAGCTAATTTAAAGATTTTTTATTATCTAGCATATATTTTTTATTGCAGAAATGAATTTCTTGAGGCCTTTTTAGTCTAGAAAAGTTTCAAAATATATAGTTGTATATTATAAACTCTATTTTTTATGCTTCAAAGTTAACCTCCAGAAATCAATTTTTGCACTTTGATCTTTGATATTTTCAATTTTTGCACCCTACATAGTTTTTAATTTTTGTACTTTTGGGGGGTCTCATTTTTGATTTTTGCACTTTTGACCTTAGGAACTTTGACCTAAGGAACTTGCCCAACTCACCAACTTAATGTATTAATTTTCATCCCAGAACAACTTACTTTTTTATATAAAAGGATGAAAAATATTCCAGAAAGTTGGTGAGTTCACGCAAAAGAATTTGAAAATCCCGCATTTTTACCTTCAGGTTCTGAATCTACAGTATATGTGGGGTATATTGACCTTGCATTGTCTGTAATTCAAATAACCATACCAAAAAACCCTACATTAACTTTACACTTGGAGTAAATTTATTTAGGATTTATGCCAAGCATTCCCAATAGCCTTTGGCTGTCTTGATTTTTTTCATGATTTCAAAGCTGATTGCTGCAACCAAGGCCGACACATTGCCTAAAAAATATCTCAAAACAGATAGGGGCTCTCATATAGCTGCATCCTGACATATCTAGTAACATGAGACATTCTTCTGACAATATCAAAATACAGGCAATATCCCCAGATTAGGAACAAAGCCAATTATAGGCATCAATTCCTTGGTAAGTTATCTATCATTAAAACTATACTTTTATTCTGCAACAATGACATCCTCTCGTGAGTTAGTGGCTACCTTTTACAGTATATTAACTGGTGCTTCATAATAAAGCTGTTATCACATTCTTATTCAATGTCCTTCTTTTCTGGACTGATGTCTTTGCCCAACTCAAATACTGAACTATAATTAGTTCAATTACAACACAGTAGAAACCAAATCCAGAATCAAAATAAAATAAAAAAGAGATCATTGTTTGGAAAATGTCTAGATTTTTTGTCATTCTTGGTAAACCAACAAGCCACAAGTTACCACCTATTCAAGTGACATGATTAGGTAGCAGCTTGTGGCTTGTCATCATACCAAGAATGACAAAAATTCTACAAATCAACTTAACAATGGCCTCTTTTATTTTACATTTATGTTGATTCTGGATTTAGTTTCTTTGATAATGACAAAGCTAATAGAAACCAAGATGTCTGAAGGCATTTATGAACTCTCAGTATAAATCCTAATAAAATTTACTTAAAGTTCAAAGTTAATGTAGTATTTTTGGTATACTTATTTGACTTGCAGATAATGTGATATCAATATATTCCAAATGAAGAATACATAAAACAAAAAATTGTACCATTAATGATTCCTGTTATGTGCTTAATTGGTTAAGAGAGACAAAGAAAAAAGCATGGACAACAGGGGGTCTAGAAAAAAAGGAAATTCATTTTCTTAAAGTACCTTTATGGTTATCTGTGAAAGCCTTGTGTTCAAGTATGGTTAAAATATTAATTAGAGATGAGAGAGAGGGTGCGGGTTGGGTGTAAGGGGAATTTGGGTATGTAAATAAGACAATAAAAGCCCTTTTTCAGCAACACTTGCTGCATTATGAAGTGCTGTGTACTGCTCTTCTGTAATGGGTGAGACAGGGGTAAATAGAGCAGAGCAACAAGGGAGCAGATAATGATTGTGTGGCTATTTCCTGTATTCAACATTTTAAATACAGACTCAGAGAAAATATTAGACACAATATGCTGCAAAAGCAAGCCATTATAGGTATTTAAGTCCAATATTAAAAAAACATCATTTATATCCTTGTCTTGGATTATACTGCCAACATTTTAAAATATAATATCAGCAATATGGCATTCCAGGTGACCAGGAAGATATATGAAGTACTGTAATCCTGCCTCTTAGATTGTGTCCTTTTACTTCTTGGTATTGTTCATTTGATTTGAGATAGAACATGTAGTTGGCCCATGTTGACTGTTATATTTTCAGCATAGTCTTCATTGTATACTTGTATCTTTATTGGATGACATAATTGGCTAAAGCCTGATAAAATAGTCCCTCTCAGGGAGACCCCAAAAGTGTCCAAGAAAACCAATCTTTTTTTTACTACTTTTGTCATTATGGCCTTTTTGGTGCCATAATTCTGGAAAGTTTACAGCCAGTTTATAATAAAATAAAAAATATCATCACTAGTTGACATGAGAAATTATCTAGATAACACCAGAAATTATGGATTTTATGGTTTTTTAATGAACTCAACTCACTAATCATCATAACAATTGGAGGGTAATTGCACCAATATTATAGATTCATACATCCACACCTATATCATCCTCTTGAAGACCCAAATATCATGATGACCCAGTTGTTATCTGACCTGAGTTAGTTTGATTTAAGGATCATGTTTAATAGTGACATTATGATAGGATAAGCTTCTGTACATCAGGATATTCTTTTAGGATATACAGGCTTTTCTTTGAGAATGTTTCCTTGCTTGTGTACCCCTTTAACTACTTCATGACGGTTGCTTGAGTGAACTTAGACATTTGTAAATTTCCTGAAAGTCCATATTTTCAGTGTTTAAGGACATAATCCCCTGTGAAATCTGAGCAATTATAATTTTTGGCCTTTTCCATGTTATGCTTGAGTCTGCTTTTTGATAAATGGTGGATGATGATTGGGTGTATTCATATAATGAAAATAGAGTGGCATTGGCCAAAGGAGTATTGGTTCTAATGTCTTCTTGTATACAGGTTTGTTGATTGCACTGATCAGTGGTTGTCTTCAAGTGGTGTAAAAACATCAAGCTGATAGTTTCACTGGAAGTAACATACAGCACTTTATCCTCATGTGTGTAGTTAAAGTCCAGGGTGTATACACCAGCTGTATTATTCCCTTGCTCTTGGTTGAAGGCTTATATAAGCTTTTAGCCTATTAGTTTTATAACCTGTTGAGATAAAGAAAATCATCTCAGTCTAAGAACTAAAATCAAAAATCAAGAAATTTATACTATATTACAATATATTTGGTACTGCTTTAATTTTTTGGACTGAGATGGTTTTGTTTATTTCAACAGTTTATAAAAAACTGTACTTAGTGTCAGTAATTGAAAAATCACTATTACTTGCAAAAAATAGATTACAATTTTAATAAAAGAAAAATATATTTATACTTATGTGATTGATATGAGTTAATTTTATTATAAATTTACTACCTGATATTTGAATGATCTAATCAGGAAGCTGAATTTTAAAATTTGATACCTGAATTCCCTAAATCAAAACAATTGAGTTAAATATGGATATTTATTTTTCCTTTTTGGGTCTTATTTTCAATCAAAATAAGGTGAAAAAATTGTTATTTGTCTGTGTTTTTTAATGTGTGCACAACTTTTGTGACTCTTTATTTGATAATTATGTGCTCTAAATATGCCTTTGATAATGAAATAACATGCATTTGAGTGCTGTTTGTAATCCAAAATATCACTGTGTAAGTTTTAGTTGCTCTGTCTTTTGGTTGTGTATCATAAACTTTAAGTGTGATTATGTTTTTTACTTGTGTTTGATTATTTTATGTGCCAAATTAAAATTAGCAATGGCTTTTCTCCTGTTGTCATCAGGAAAATTCATATAAGTTATATTTTGTTTTATGTGTGACTCTAGTTTACTTTAATCTTACTTTTATGTGTCCATCTCAACATCTGTGAAAATTAAGATATGATGTATTTTATTTTTTTGGTTATTGTATACTCTTAATGTATCCCTGAATAAAATTGGGGTTCCTGTTTTGTGTTTTGGGGCTCAAACTGATTTAGGATATACTTTTTAGATAATTTTATATTTGGGTTTTGTATTTGTAATCCCCTTATTTTCAAAAATAAACATAATAAACCTTGTATGGGGGTTTGATATTTCAATTCAGATTAATATTGGTTTCTTTTTGACTAGTTGAAAAGTCATAGACACAGTTTAAAAACATTTATTGTGTCTACAAAATAATATATTATGCTGTATTTTAAAAAGACTTAATTAACAGAAATTCATATTTTACTTCATATTACTAATTTTGTATGTTGGATTTGACAATCCTACATTTTTCAAAAGGAAGTACTTCTTCAGTATCAGCTTTTGAAAAATAAATGTCAGAAATGATATAGTAACATAAATTCATTAATAATATTCATAATATCAAAATATAAAGCATAATTTGATTTTTACATTATTTAAAACTTCTTATCATACAATAAAGATATGAAAGAAAGACAAAACTAAGCTAAATAAAAGGAATTTAAAATGATATATTGCTTGGATTTAAAGTTTTATTAACATTTAAAAGCAAAAAAATATTTCTAATATAATTAGCATTATATTATAAATCTGGCCATATAAATTCATATACATAAATTTCCTGATATAAATAGGAACTTATCTGGAGAACATATATGTGTACTATATATACTACCGCCGAAATAGCGCATAGAAAATAGAAATAGCTCGTGTGGCGCAATTGGCTAGCGCGTAAGACTGTTAATCTTGAGGCTGCTGGTTCGATCCCAGCCATGAGCGACTTTTTGTTAATTGTTATTTCATTGTGGGGTAACTAATAAAATTTTATTTTAACATATGATAATGTTTTGTAATGGTTCCATAAGTTACAAGTGTGTAATTTTCCATTTGGCAAGGGGTGCCCAAACATAATAAAATTTCAAAGTAGAATTTTGTATATGTTTAAGAAATCAAATGTTTATTCTTTTAATTCCCAGCTGGGGTTTTAAAGCTTGGGAAGGCTCTTTCTTAATCAATATTTATTATCATGAAAATATCATTATATAAAGTAAATAATCACATATGTTATACAGTAGTTTTCAAACCTGTTAAGATAAACATATATTGGTCAATTTTAATGCATAGGTTCAGTCACAGAATGAATTTCAACTTGTTAGATCTAAATAGATGATATTTCCACAGAAAATGTGCACTATTTGGCAAAAATGTCCAGTCATACAATGACCTACTTAAACCGGGGATAAATATATAATGATTCAACAACAAGTGTACCAAACACTAGAATACATGTTTCAGTCACAGAATGAATCTACTAGGTTTACTATGTTTTTTATGAACACATGTATCTCAGTCACAAAAATTACAAACTTGATCCAACAATAAACCCCAATAGCAACTGAAACTGAAAACAAAAACATCAAATATCAAAATAAATCAATGGATCTATAATACTGTTACTAGCTTGTCCTAATTAAGAATACAATCTAGAGTAAAAAAGGAAATAAATATTCTGAGTGACTGTTTTGGGATTAGAATTAATAAAAAAGATCAAATTTATCCAAACCCATGATTAACAGTGCACATTTACAACAAAAATAATTAATATTGAAATCTAAAAACCTAATTTGACATACACAGTAGTGACTACAAGCCTTTAGGCTACTTTATATAGAGAGATAAAAATTGTAATAAATATATTATATAGATAGACTGATTTTAATTTATTTAATTTTTTATATCAAAATGAAAGCTTCACAACAACAGAGTAACAATGAACCCATTGTGCGCTGCAGTTGCAGTTGCCCCTGTGGGTCAAGGAACAGAGTTAGTGCAACACAAGTGCCTACTCAGGAAGGAGACAGAGGAGAGTTCAATAGTGAGGTTGCACTGACACAACTAGCTCAAGGGGTACAGAGTGCAAGGGCACATATAATAAATCCCAGAGTCCAGAAGCTGACCAGAAAATTCACCAAGGTCATCACCACTAAAACAGTAAATGTTGTCATCACAAGAGGGTTTCCTTGGTGTATGACCCTGTATACTGCTGTGATGGGGTTCCAGCTACAATCATGGAAAAGGTGAAGCCTGTCCTTGACACCAAGTACAAGCCTTAAATGAGGGATAAAAAGGGGAATATGACAACAAGGAGCCATAATACTATTAAACTACTGATGGACAGCAGGTTCTAAAAAAGGTTGCTACATTCTGAAGCCAAGTGCCTATGTCCTGTGTTGTGGGTGAGCCCATGGAGTTGCTTCCCAATCCCAAAAAGCCAAAGTACCACATCATCCCTGAAACTACCTGTGAGACCTTTAAGATACTTATGAAAGATATTCCAGACTACAAGAAGGCTGTGACTATTATCAGAATTTCGGGTAAACCTGCTCATAGGCTCCACAAAACCTATCTGAAAATGTGTGTCATCCTACTCTCAGAGAAATTCAAGCACCAATCAATCCTATTGATCAAAAAACACCTGTGGGCAATCCAGCAGTTGATTAAGCAGAACTGCCATTTTGAGCTGGAAAATATTCAGTCAATGGTTGAGTCAACTTTGGGGATTGAGGCCTCAATTTCCACATGCTATCACACTTTAAAGGGTCTGAGATTCTTCTGGAAAAAATCTTGAGGTTTCTCCATATAACCACAATAGCCTGGACAACATTGAGTACTTCTAGAAATACACTGAGACTGCTACTGATCTCAAGGAGAAGGGCACAGTAAAGTTCTTCTATATTGATGAGTCCTCTTTTGTGTCATTAATTCACAGTGAGTATGGATATATCCCCAAAGGTGAAAATAATGGCATGTCCTGGCGTGCGGCTGTTTGGTCTGTTGCCTACTCAATGATAGCCCTTCTTAGTTGTCTTGGCATTGAGCTATATCAGATAATCAAGGGTTCCCATAACAGTAGGATCTTCCTGGAATTTCTCCAATTGGTTTGAGAGCACCTCCAAGTCACCAGTTTGGGTATCACTAATATCATAATATTGGATAATGTTGGGCTCCGCAAGGTGGCATATATTCTCAATGAATTCCATATGATTGAGCCTGGTGTAGAAATTGTCTCCCAACAATTGAACACATCCAATTTGTGCCTTCTCTTCCTCCCCTCCTATTTGCTATTCTTTAACCCAATCAAGAAGGTCTTTGGGTGGCTCAAGCAAGTAGTCAAGAAAGAGGTGCCACCTGGGCCTGATAATTTGTTCAATTTTCTGCAGGTTAGTGTCCATACCCTCTCATCTGAAACCTTGGCTAGATTTTATGGCCATGTTGATTTGTTTCTCCCTGTGTGCCTCCCCAAGCAGCCAATCAATTAAAGGCTTTGCAATTCCAAATATTTTTTACATTCTATTTTTTAATATTATTTTTTATTTAGTTTATTTTATATTGGCGTTCTTTATATGAGCCCAATTGTATACCATCAGATATTATAAAAATTAACAAATCAAAGCCAAATGAATGAATGAATAACACACAAAAATAATTATTTTTATTTTTTGATTTTATTTTTGAATATGAATGGTTTGATTAAAGTAGATTTGAAAGAAATTATAAAAAATTTAAAAACTTTATTTGGGTTTGGAGATTTATTAGGGGTGTGAGCAGTAGATTTCCAGGACTTGTTGTTGAAATAAACTAGAAATTTCTATTTAAAAAGTTTATGATGTCATTTCTCATGTACTATATAAATTGCAGCAGCTTGAGTACAGGGGCACTGTGATACAATTGGCCAGGAGTATTTTTTCTGATGGAGCTGACATATCATAGGTGGCGGCAAGAATAACTGCATCCTGAATAACATGCTCTATTGAGCTGTACCCAGGTGCAATTTTTTCCATCTAGTAAATGTCTAATTTCATCCAGTTTTATATTATTTCAAAAGAGTTGTGTGCTTCTGCTTTAATACCCATCATTATAAAAAGACCTAGGTAAACAATTAAGTGAAGTCTCTGCCCTGCAAACAGGGCTGAGAACTTACAAAACTTATTTTATAGAGTACTTATTTTATTTTTAAGGGACATAATAGCAAAGGTTTTTTACATGGTTGGTGGTATTCCAATCTTGTTGGAGCACCAAAGACCCCAAAGTCTTCAAGGATGCCCACAACAGCAGGCAGGACAGCAGACAGGACGGTGGACAAACTATAGGTAAGGGAGGTTACTCTTTCTTTTAAATTTTTTAGGATGTGTGATAACCTTTATTCTTCCTGGAAACAAAAACATACTTATTCTTGTTTTCTCTCTACTTCAGGTAAGTTTTGATATGTCATGGTGTTGACAAAGTCCTAGACAATAAGGACAAATAGCTTGCAGAATTTGGGAATGTATTATACTGGTTGAGGTGGAGCTTAGGGGCTGCAGCCAAAGCTGCAAACCACCATTTGGTGTCATCTGGTTTAGGCTAGAGCTTTTTGAGTAGGGACAAGGTGATAGGGTAATTCTTCTCTATTTTTTTTATCATTTCAGATCAGGCAGCTGGTGTCAAGGCCAGCTGACGCCCTATGTGGGGGACATAGTTGCTTTAAAAGGCCTGGGTCATGTAGGGTTTTAGGTATTGAAAGACTAATCCTTTATTCTCTTCTATAAATAAAAAGCTATTATAATCTTTTTATTTATTTAATATTTTATTTTTTACTTTCTTCTATATCTTTACCTGTTGCTCCCTTGACAGGGGCTGCTTCACAAGACTTCTCACTTGATGGTTTCTGGTCTTCTTCTGTTATTTTATTTTATTTTGTTTCTTTTTATTTTTTAGTTGCTCAAACATCTCAGGATCTTTTTCCCATGCCTCTGCGGCTGCAAACCCCTATGGCTTGAACTTTATGTTAGCAAGAACATCTTTTTGTACATTAAGGAGCCTGGTTGCAAGTTTGTCAGTTGTATTTGGTATCTTGCTCTTCACGGCCTTCACAGTAAGTTTGTTCAGTTTTTCACCTTCTAACACCACCAGTACAACACATCACCTCAAAACTCACCATCTTGAAAAACGTTTTTTTAAATACATCATCTCAAAATTTGGCTATCTTGATTTTATAGTAAAAACATCATTTCAATTTACAGCATTGCAACAATGAAAAACAGGTTTTAAAAATTTAGTTTTTTTGAACTCCAAAAAATATAAAAAATTAAAATTTAAAAATATTTCTAGGCTTAAAAGGCCTCAGAATTTTAAATCTGCAATAAAAAGGGGGTCAATTAGAAGCAACAAGCCTGCATAAAGGGCAAAAGTCAAAATCTACACAAAAATAAACATTTTTATCTATTATAGCTATGATATATACTTTAAAATAAGCAATTATTTGTACAGTAGTTTTAAAAGCTATGGCAACAACCAAAAATACCTCAGATTTAAACAAAATGATTTCAGATTTAAACAAAATCCAAGTTGCGTGAGATTCAGGATTCAATTAATTTATAAAATTTCAGTTAATAAATGGACTTTCAAACAAAAAAAACAAAATTTCACTAGCCCATTATACAAAATTATATCAAACATCAAGCAGTGTAGTTCAAATCACAAGCAAAATGAACTGACGTAACAGGTGAAATGGATGGATGCTGTTCCAAAGTATACTATAATCCAATCAGAATTCATATGAGGCATCAACAGAAGAACTAAAGTGAAACAAAACTTGAGCAATCTAGAAGCAAGATTACACAAGCACAAAACAAAATGAACTCACACAAGATGTGTAGTATGAGCAGCCTAAAATAGAAAAATAACAGTTTAACAGCCAATCAACAGCTATTCAATTTAGGAACAGAGGCATTTTATCCATTTTCATGGCTCCAGATTTGTATGAAAAGGTTTTGAGAACCTTCCAAATATGGACTTGAGATTACAATAAAAATAAATCATTAAATTTTAAAATTTCTACTTTTAGTGATTTTATCCTAGGTTTTTTACAATGGTTTTTAACAGCAATATCTTTGACGGCGCCAGCAGCCAAGCCAGCAGCAGCCAAGCCAGCTTCAATTGAGGCAAGGCTCAGAATGTGGAGGCACCTGTTTACACCCAAGCCTTTGAGGCGGGTAACAAGGAAGCTGACCTGTACTTGACCACCAACCCCTATGGCTTTGACTTGTTCAGTAGTCACATAGTGTCTAGCTCTGCCCCTGTTCCCGTACCCACCCCTGCACAAGCTGCCCACCAACCAACCAATCAGGATGGCAACCTTGATTCAGAACAACTTCCTGCCACCAGCCAACCTGCCCCCCTACAGCTAATCAGACTTCAGCTCCCCCAGCCCAGCGCCCCAAGCAACAAATCATCACCGCCCAAATTCTTCATGAAATTGTGGCACTGAATCTACAGGGTCTGTCCTGGAACAGATTGCCGCTCAGTTGCAATTTACCCAAACTACTGTCATGCGGGAATTCAACAACCTGATGAACAGGGGGAATCTGATTGGGACGGTCAAGAAGCCCAAGAAGGCCCCCGAGTCACAAATATCTGAGGCATACCCAATCATGCTTGACCTCCTCCAGTACGATCTTAAGCTTCCCTTGACCCAGGTCCGGAAGCAGCTTGCACATAATAATATATGGGTCTCTGAGCGCATGGTGCAGCTCTGAATGTATGGGAAGGCGGCTTTCATATGGGTTCTTACCAAGTTTACCAGCAACCAATGGGATGGCACTGAGGATTCCCCGTATGACACCACCATTGAATCAACCCTGGTCTGATGCCTGAATAGTCTAACTGATGATGTCATGTTCATCTCATATTACAAGCTATCAATAGCTTTTGATGATTTTGGCAAGCAAGGAAAAGCTGCTGCCAAGAATAGAAGGAAGAAGGTCAAGAAGGGGACACTCATTGGTGCATTTCTGGCTGTTTCAGCCAAGGGTTTTGTATACTATCAGACAAACCCAGATTTCATTGATGGCTACTCATACAGCCACATCCTTGGTAGATACTTGACTCCTGGGTGTCACAGTAGGTTCCATCATGCCAGGTATTATCTTCCCAAGCAAGAAGGCTCAAAAAGCTGGGAAACCTTTATCAAAATTGACTGAGTTAACGGATTTAAATCAAATGGTCAATCAGAAATAGGTATTGGCTGCTCCAGTATGTCAGCTGAAACCGGTTCCCCTTTCCAAATTGACATTGATAAATTGGTGTAATTTAAGGATCACCTAATATGAGCTTGTCAATCAGCATGGTTGTCAGAAACTAGTCACACAAGGGTTCTTTGCAACCTGGACCAGATACTTACTTGACAATGTGGAAGGAATAGGAGGTCAAGACTCAGGTGGTATTGCTTAGTCAATTTTTTGATATATATTGAATAATTTTCACTGTTTCAACTGAAAGAGTTGAGTCCTCCCAAAATTTTACTCAATAAAAATCATTTACCCCAAGTTCTAATTTACTTTTAAAAAAATGCATCCTGTGGTTGGGTTGTTGCAATATATTCTGTAAAATCTGATTATCAACAGAATCATTTCTGGAAGATGGGGTCCTGCAGTTGGAACTTTGTTGTTGGTGCCGCTCAATGTCAATTTTGCGCCAACCAATTTTGCAGCTCCTCCCCCATTATTGAAACTAAAAATTGTGGTGCCTCCCAATGTCCAGAATTTTACTCTGAAGAATTGTTGATGTTGTCTCAGGCCATTTATCTTGGGCTACTTTGGTTAGGATTAATTGTTCTGCTTAATCCTGGTATTACAATTGAAAATTTTACAAAAAGATATTTGAAGCCACATTGGTGGTTAATCATTAATTCTATGTGGATTTGGATGGTAATTTCCCACCACTTAGAAGCAGCTTCATACTATCCCACAATTTCCGTCACACTGGGATGGCTCAAATTCCAAGTACTGGGTTTTCTTGAGCCACAAGATGGAGGGTAGCTCCACTGCCCTTGAGGCCATCCAGGGACGCGGGCACCAGGCCTCAGTCCACCCTGCCAGCCATGCAGACGTCCATCTGGCTGATGTTGTCTTCTTTAACATGGGATCCACATTACGGGAGCGCTGCCCTCAGGCTTTCAACGACCTTTATCTTGGGGTCCTTGACCACAATTTTCTCTTTGGCTGCCAGAGGGTGGCTGAATTGTTTGTGCAAATGGTTTCTATGTGAACATGGGCAACCAATCACATAAGGATAAGCGCCTTCCACCTTGGGCCACTGCCACTTACCAGCCCATCCAGCCAATTATCAATGAAGAATACAACAAGCATTATATGGCAGCCATCATGTGAAATCCTCCTGCCTCCACCCCCGCCACCAACACCCCTAACCCGCAAGCCCAACCCACCCAATCCCAGACCCCCCAGGCCAGCACCGCCTCTACGTCTTCCTTCTTGCGTTATTCTACCTCCTAGGCATCACTCTACCCCGCCCCAATAAACCCCTGTCACTAAACATTTTCTATTTATATTATCTTTTTTTGAATTTCAATTGTTCATGTTCTCTTTGTTTATAGTTGGTTTTATTCTTTATGTTCAGCTTATTTCTATAAAATCATATATTTACTATGTTGTGTATCTAGATCCAGAACACAGTTATTTTTAGCATTTTACATAGCCCCTTGTGAAAATATTAACAGCAATTTGGTGATCAGCTAAATTTGAATTATAAAATTATAGTGTTAACTGTTTTTAGATAAAGTTGTTACTGATCTGAAAACAAAACCTTAAAAATAACCTTTAAGCCAATCAGGAGCCAAGTGATAAAGTGATTGTTGTGACATAAAGGGTCATTCAATAATTCTTTGATGCATATGCGCTAATTAATATGATTGGCTATATGTTTTACCATTGTATGCCATTGCCGCTGTGGCAAGTTGTTGGTGGACTAGTGCCCAATCAGCTGCTGGGTTAGCACTAGTCCATCAACAACTTGCCACAGCGGCAATGGCATACAATGGCAAAAAATCCAGCCAATCATATTAATTAGTGCACATGCATCAAAGAATTGGGACATTATTTTTCTTGTTATGCCTAGGCGCCAGATTGGTTATTTTATAACTTAATCACATTATTCATATTCAAATTATTCAGAAAGAGTAAAATACAATCAATCCCAAATATTTAATTGATCCTGGGCTTGGGTGATTTTTTAAAAAATAATTCATTGATTTTATAATTGAAAATTGCAACTTATAGTACTACTGAAAATATCTTAAGTGCTACTACAAACCAAAAATATTTATGATGAGTTGCATGGGAGAGTAATAGCAGCCCCAAAGCTATAAATGCTATTACCCTATCTTTGGCTCATCATAAATATTCTTAGTTTGTTTCAGAAAAAAAGGTTGTTGTTTTTGAAAGACTGATAACTCTATTTAAAATACACCCTCTAGTAAGCTGCCCTACTTCATGAACTTGCCCCAATACACTACTAGCATCTTCTGATATTTTTGTTTCTCTGGTATCATCACGTGATTTCAAATGATAAAATATCTCAGAATATTCTGAGAAGCTTTCAAATGTTAAAGGTGAAGTATATAACTTCCCATCTTTCATCAAATATGAAAGATTAATGCGCAGATTTTTAACTTCAAGCTCTCTTTTTATAGGCCTAAATTTCCTTTCATAAATATAAAAAAATGCTTTTTGGGAAACAATTGAACCAGTTAAAGATGAATTGTATAATTCTTTTCTTCTTTCTTCTTTCTCACAAATATTTTTTAGATCATTAATGTTGTTAATATAAAGTACATTTTCTTTTTCCTTTAAAATTTTTGATATTACACCAAAGTGACCATCAACAATGCTTTTTCCATGGCATTCAACAAAACGGTTATATTTTATGGAACCCTTAATATATTTAGGTGCCTCTTTAAATAAGTAATATAAAAATTCATATGATCTAAAATGATTTCCATTATCTGTCCATACTTTTATATTTTTTATTTTTTTAAATCTATCTAATTTAAGAAGACTTATTAGACATTCACCTGAAAATAAAGAATCATGTGATAATATTTGAGACAAAAAATCATGATATTCATATTTAATTTTATTGTTTTCTTTAAAAACTAATGCAAACCCTAATAATGAGATTGGTTTTTTTGAATAAAAACAATTATTGGTCTCAATTGGACCACCTCCAACCTTTAAGTTTTCTTTATAATCTATAACTACAACACAAGACTCATCATCTAGTTCATTAATATCTTTTTTATATTCACAATTTTGATGAACATAAAAGTCTTGGTGCTGATTAATAGTCTTTAAGTCATTGTCTATAGATTCTGGTAATGGTAAGTTTTTACTTTCACATTCTTCCTTCTTTTTTTCTAGTGAATTTTTTAAATTACAAATATTGCACATATCAGTTTGTTTTTTACTTTTTATTATATTTTTAGGGATTAATTTATAGTAAGTAGAAATTGAAACTGAAATTTCATTTTTTATTTTCATATTTTCATATATTTCTTTTTTTGTTTTAAGTAGAGAGTATTTAATTTCAGTTGAGTAATTACTCATCTCTTTTTCTATATCTTTATAAATTTTTTCAGGCACTTTTTTTGTAAACTGGCTTGTTTCAAAAGAATTTTCCAGCAATTTTTTAATTATTTTTTTAGTTATTTCTTTTTTTAATGAATAGTTATTATTTTTTTGGCTTTTTTTGTTTAAGCTTACATTTTTATTTTTATTTATTTTTCTTGAGTATTCAAACTCACTTTTGGTTATATTAAACCCCATATCATTAAGCTCTTTTAAAGAGTAACTGGAAGTAACCAGAGATCGCAAGGCTGGGAGATGTTTTTGGGGAGAAGATTTCATGAGATCCTTTAAGTTTTCAATGAACTCATTGCCTTTTTGATTTTGAATAGTTGGCAGGAACTGAGCTTTCCCAAATTCAGTTTGAGTAAGGAAGTGCTTGATGAAATTATCAAGATCATCACCAGCAATAAAGAGGAATGCCTTTTTTAACATTGCAATTCTCTCTCTTTTTGTTGAAGCTCCCAAGGAAAAAAAGGGTAGCATGGAAGAAGTAAATTTAACTGAGGACATGGTAGTATTTTGAATCTGTAATTAGGTCAGATCTTTGATGTGTGCCTTAATGATGGAGTAGTTATGATCAGAATGTGGTCTTTGAATTGGGTTATTTGGATTAGAAGCTTTGTGGTACTTTAGCTCTTATATACCAAGCTAAATGACACCATTCTGAAAGAAATGGTGTGATAGCTTTTATTATAGTTTGAACTTGAATTTATGTTTGCAGAAATTAATTAAATACCCAGTTTTCATGCACAAGTGATATATGTGAAGCAGCTAAGCATTATTATTACATCATATCCTCTTTGTAATCAATGCAAATCAATTAAAATGATGTATTCAGTTAATTGTAACTCTTCCGCATATTTTTAAAATGATAAAATATTAAAGAATTCCATTTAATGAATGCTCAATTTGAGGTTCGAAGCTCACTTGAACCTTAAAATCAATCTAAACAGTGATAAAAACATCCTAACTTCAAACTATCATAAAATCCTAGAGAATTGAGCTTTTTAAATAAAATAAAATGCGAAAATAAAGCTCTCAATCTTATCTTTAATTTCGTCAAATAAAAAACATCTGTTGTGTATTCAAAAAAAAGTATTTATTAGCTTTGAAGTAATCTACTTTATATCATTAGATATAATCATATAATAAAATCTGGATTATGCTCTTTTAAATTACTTTTGCTTTAATATTGAGCATAGTATACATATTAAAATTTTTACACCAATAGAAAGATAAGATTCTTAGCTTCATTTTGATAGTTTACAGTGTGAAAAAATATTAATTTTTCATTGAGTTATTAATGTTTTAAATATAAATTGTGTAATTAGTTACTTTTTCAAAATCGAACTGTGTTATGCTGCGACTTGAGCAGCATGTGCATTAGAAAATGGCCTAATCTCTAAAATAATGACCCAATTATTGAATGATCCTCTATGTCACAACAATCACTTTATCACTTGGCTCCTGATTGGCTTAAAGTTTATCATTAAGGTTTTGAATTTGGATCAGTAACAACTTTATCTAAAAACAGTTAACACTATAATTTTATAATTCAAATTTAGCTGATCACCAAATTGTTGTTAATATTTTCACAAGGGGCTATATCAAGCGCCAAAAATAATATGGTATCAAGGAAACAATGCCAACACAAAGCAAACAACACATATTGAGATGGGCGTAAAACATATAAAAAATGGGTAAAAAAATGGGATAATGTAGTAGATGGGAAAACAAAAAGGAATAAACAAAAAGGCAACAGTATCAGAATAATACAGTTTTTATTGGGGGTATAGCTATAAAAACATAAGGAAATGTTAATAAAAAATCAATGAGAGAATTGGACAAGCTTTTGAAGGACCTTGACTCTGCAATTGCAGAGATCAAAGAAATTGACCGCAAGGTCAAAGCAAGAGTTAAGTCTGTCATCCTTGACAGAGACAAAATAGACAAGGTGTCTGCAAAGGCCCTTATGACTAAAATATCAGACACTCCCGAGAAGACAATCAAGCGCTTACTAAA